>CABHPR010152949.1:0-15343 GCA_902168415.1 Peromyscus melanophrys
GTGCATGTATATGTGTGGGGGTGCATGTATATGTATGTAGGTACATGTCAGGCCATACGTGTAGGGGTGAAAGGATGACTTATGGGAGTAAATTCTGAGAATACAAGACAGGTTCTCAAGCTTGGTGGCAGTGTCCCTCACTGCTGAGCCATCTTATGGACCATTAAATTGATATTTATACAATGTTTCTGAAAGCAAGATGGATCTGAAAGCATTCTTAAAGGCATTAGATGAGTTAAAGGTACTTTCATTTATAGAATAATAGTTGTTATCTGATTCTGTGATTCAGATTAACCCACATATATACATATCAACACTTAGTTCGCACTGAACAGGTACACCACATGTATCTGTCATTGGAATGGGCTTAATGAGGATCTTCTTATGAACTATTACTATAGCATGCTCACCAAGAGAACCTTCCAGTTACTAGGAGAGCCTGGCTGTTTTCTCTATGCTTTCTTCAAGTCCAAAAAAATCAAAATTGAGCCAAACTCTGTCCTGAGCCAAAGATGAAAGGAAGAGGTGGAGATTCTGGAGGAAGGAAGAGGAAAAGAATTATGTAACATTTGTCTCCCTCTGTACAGAGGAACCCATTTCCATGTACTATATAAGACACAAAATAAGTGCACAGCCATATGATGAGGACCTGATAAAAGGGTATGTGAGATTCCGGGAACAAACAGTGCTTTTCAGGACTATCAGGTACTGATAATGGCCTTCACTTCAATTTAGCAGAGAAGAAATAGGATCTCTCTCTCTCTCTCTCTCTCTCTCTCTTTCTCTCTCTCTCAGAGAGAGAGAAAGAGAGAGAAACTAATTTCTGTTACCCACCCACTTGGCCATGAGCAAAGCCAGAGTGCCACATTAGGGCCCCTGTGGCTCTATAATGAAACAGTAACTGTTACATCTTACACAGAACCCTCTGAATCTCTCCAGTCCCAAATTATAGGAATGCTTAATTAAATCCATATTTTTTAAGCACTCCAATCTTTTTTTAATGTCATTATTTTTCATCTTTTGCATCTGGGTAAACACTCCCATTTTGGCACAAGAAAGAGAAGGCAGTTTCCAGAAACCATCCTGCTGCTAGGAGACCTTGTCACATGAAAATGAATTTTTCACAAATTGGAGAACTACCTCCTTGCCCTACACCTAAACAGCATGGGATACTAAAATGGCTTCATCCCTTCTACCCCTAGGCTCAGCCCAGACCACATTGTTCAAAGAGCTCTCTGGAATCCTCTGGTACTCAGAACTCACTATTTCAGCTCGCTTTGAAATCTTCAGGGATGGTTGCTGTGACCTTAGACCATTTCTAAATAGCAGAACTTTTGATGTTTGGAATCTCGGAAGGCCATTTTTCTGTGTTATTTACTATCATGTTGGTTTTTTTTTTTTTTGGTTTTTTTTTTTTTTTTGCAGTTCATGCTGTAGGGGGTGGGGGAACTCTTTCCAAATATGGCCTTGACTAGTTGATTATAAAGGTCTTGTGTTAAATATTTCTGGTGCATTTTTCTTTCGTTCAGAAATACATTTTAATTTGACTCAAGAGGTTTTCTTTAAATTCGTGATTACTATGTCCTTAGTAATCCCACATGTGCCCCCAACTAAGCAAGAATTGAAATTCACCACCAAGATGAACTATAGTTCCCAGGGCACTTAAGACTTGCCTTGAATTATCTGGTTACTGCTGTAAGAACTCTTTGTCTTTCCTTTTCAGTATCCAATAAAGGTATCAGAATTGTATATTTAGCCACTTTCAACCCCTGATGCCAACTATCTAACGAAGTTTCCTAGTACATAAGTTTTAGGATTTAAATTTTGCATGAAAGGCCAGTGAGATGGCTCGGTGGGTAAAGATGCGTGCTACCAAACCTAACAACCTGTATCGAAACCCTAGGAGCACCCAGTGGAAGGAGAGAACCAACTCCCACAGATTGGCCTCTCGCCTCCAGACACATGCCACAGCACATGTACATCCACACACATACAGAAAGTGGAACACAGGCCACACGCCACATACCACACAGACACACACACACACACACACACACACACACACACACGATGAGTAAATGATGCTAAGAAGTCTTCTAGGGCCTCAAACAGTTTTCCTAGATGCTCTCATTTCTTTCTTTAGGGCTCATGCTCACCTGTTCTTTACTCTGAATTGCCACAGTTCTGACACAGACCTCTGAAGCCACAAAAGGACAGTAGTGTGTTCTAAGAAAAGGAACAGAGAAGAGTGAGCGAATGAGGGCTGGGCAGATGGCTCAGTGAAGCCAGATATGGCTGGTCTGTGATCTCGACAGTCTTACAGCAAGATGGAATGAAGAGACTGGGGGATCCCTAGAAGCTCGTGGACCACCTCACCTGTTACATGCAGCAGTGAACAAGAGACCATGTCTGAAATAAACTGGAATGCAGACTGAGACCCAAAATTTTCCTCTGACTTGTACACATGCACCATGTCATATGTGCATTTATACTCAAACAAATGAACACATACACACACAGAGAGAGAGAGAGAGAGAGAGAGAGAGAGAGAATCCAACAATTATTTTTTTGCCTTCTTTGCTACATCCTATCTTTTCCTTTGTTTTTTTCAAATCATATTGTTCATTGTCTGTGCTAAAACAGGGAAGCTACAATAATTCAAAACAGGGGGTCATCTAAATATTTCTCCTGTTCTTTCATGGGAAAGTGTCAGATTAAGCAAGAGCCTTGTTGTTAGAAACCTAAGGTTGACACTCTTTTTGTGCTTCCTTGGATAAGTCGCTCAGCTTGCCTCGGGTGGTTTCATTACCTACTCTCCTACCACCAAGACACCTAACCGTTTTCTCAATTGTCTGAGTTATCGTCTGTTCTGCAAATCTTAAGGCCCCCTACACATCGAAAGCCGTGTAAGATTGCACGTGGAATGTGTTATCTAATGGAAAGGCATGATGCATAAGTTGGCATCAGATTAATAGTTGGTGTTCTGCCCAGAAGATATTAAAATGTTACTGGTTGCCAGGGCTAAACCAAGTGGCAGCATGGGGCAGCATTACACTAGGCATAACTGAGAGCTGGCCGAGGTTATAAAACAGGCATGACTGATCCACTATATGGCCCATTCCTCTACAGATAATCAAGAGTTGAGTAACTCACAGCAAGGGCACATGACAGTTCCTTGCACTACAGTTACCCATATGGTGGGAAAGCGAAGGTTGCTTGTGCCAAATGCAAATCCAATTAAAATTTGGAAAGGTTGCTCCATTATCACATTTGCAGCCATAATTAAATTTGCCATCTGAGAAGGGCTGCCAAACTTGCCGCTCTGTTTTGAAAGGTGGGACATCTGTTAACATTAGTGTGGACACAGACATAGGGGAAAGTCACAAAAATTTGGCTTCAAAATGAACAGTCAGAATAAACTATAGTTTGCTTTAAGGCTGTGAATACAAAGCCCTCTCTAATATTTAATGTGCCTCAGTCTCCTAAGCATCATGAGTTATGTGATTTGTTGTGGAATATTTAATTAACTATGCAAAGACGTGTTGTATTTGTTTAACTATGTAAAGATGAGGTGCATTTGTTTAATTATGTAAAGATGCGTTGTGGTTTTTTTTTACCTTGCCTACCTAAGGTGCCTTATTAGTCTAATAAAAAGCTGAACAGTCAATAGCAAGGAAGGAGGTTTAGGCAGGACTTCCAGGCAGGGAGAGTAACTAGGAAGAGGAATTTAGGCCACAGAGAAAAAAGAAGGGAGACACCAGGGGCAGACATGGAGAAAGCAGGAAAGTAGGACATACAGAATGAAAGAAAGGTAAAAAGCCCTGAGGCAAAACATAGATAAATAGAAACAGATTAAAACCACTTAAAAGAGCTAGAGGGCTAAGCCTAAGCTAAGGCCAAGTATTCATACTTAATAATAAGTCTCCTTGTTTTTATTTGGGAGCCTGTTGGCAGCCCAAAGGAAATTCTAAATGCAGTGGGTTTTAATGTAAATGTAAAAGCTTTCCTTATTATTTTTCATTTTAATAGTTATAGATTTTAAGGATTACAACTTCCATGTCACTACAACTTTACCAAGGAAAGTAATTTATTATCAGAAATAAAAAGTTTTAAGATGGACCCTGGAGGTTGAGTAAAGCCTGAAGACCTGAGTAGAGAGCCCTAGAAGCCATATAAAGAAGCCTGTTGTGGGTAGCAGCTTGCATCTGTAACCCCAGAATACTGATGAGACATGAGGAAAAGGCAGGAGAACCCCAAGACACTATAGGCCACCTAGCCCAACACACAAAACAGCAAGCAATTGGAGACTCTGTCTCAAACAGGTAGAAGGCAAGGACCAATCCCAAGGTCTGATCTACACAAACACATCTCAGCACACATGTCTGCACTCAAACACATGAAAATGCATGTGCACATTCAAGAGTGCACGCATGCACACACACACACACAAATATAAATAAAAATAAGGAGCCTCACAAAGCCTAGGGATCCCCAAGACAGCACTGAAATTAAACATGATCTGATTCACCAACCTATCCTAGCTGGCAAACTCCGTGAATATTAACATACTATGATAATTGTTTTATGGGCATTATTAACTTTCTCACTTATAAATTCTTTTAGACCAAGCAGCAACCTTCTGTTAAGTAACTGTTACTTTTCTAAGGCTTCTTAGTTACTTTTCTATTGCTGTGAAGAGACACCATGACCAAGCCAACATATAAAAGAAAGTATTTATTTGGGACTTGCTTTCAATTTCAGAAGGTTAGTCCACCATCACCATGTCAGGGAGCATGGAAGTAGGTGTGATGCTGGAGCAGGAGCTAAGAGCTTACATCTTATCTACAAGGTAGAAGCTAAGAGAGAGTGAGACTGGCCCTGGTATGGGTTTTTGAAACCTCAAAGCCCACTTCCAGTAATACAGCTCCTCCAACAAAGCCATGACTGCTGATCCTTCCTAAGCTGCTCACCAACTGGGAACCATTCAAATATATGAGCCTATGATGGCTATTATCATTCAAATGACCATAGTTAGCTTTATCTCCACTCTGCAGAAGAACAATTTGAAACTCTAAAATATAAAGTGACATATTGACATTCTCATAGCAAAAAGATGGAGAAACAAAAAAGACTGCAACCCAGGTTTTCTAAGTCCTCTTTTGCCTGCCTTTATTTAATTTATAAGTCACACAAATTTATATCAAAAGAACTAGCTAGTCATCACAAAGACTTTAATTCTTGTGGCCTCATTTAAATGTTACAATACTATTACTGTACATAATCAATCCCATTCCTGGATAATACAATGAAACCTGAATTGAACAATATGAACCCAAAGTAGTGCTCTCAAAATAACATTAAATCTTACAATAGAATACACTGGACACTAGAAATTAAAATATAAAGAGGGAAGACAAGGAAAAATAGCTGGAAAGTGCTATAGGCTGAGGGGCCTGAGTTCTGCTCCTTTTGTTATCTCCAGGCCACAATCACTGTGGCCTCATTTCCACTTCAGGTGGAAGGGATGTAGCTGAACTGGTTTCTCCTTGGAATCCTTTTCAGACTTCAAAGTTCATAATCACCACGAGGGCCAGCAAGCTGGAATTCCCACCTTGCATTTCTCTGAAGTTTTCTTACTGGATCTGAGTTTGAACTCCTCTAATCACATCCAAGTTTCCCACTTCCTAACATTTTGACCACAGTAATTCAATCCCTACACTGTCTTACAGGTCACAGTGAATCTTAAGTGACAATAAACCTTGACAAGGGAGCAAACAAATTAGCTCCATAATTTGTTACGGGGCAAGGAGAAAGACAGGGAGATTGGGCTAGTAATTTATATAGAAAGGAAAGGAGATAGCTGGGCATGATCAGTTACCCTTGAGTGATCATTTAACTTCATATGAAAAGTGGCTAAAAAAGACAAACATGAAGAATTTCCCAAAGAGGTTTGGTTTGATATTTCTTTACAAGTGCAGCATGCTGTAAGAGATTAACCAGGAAGGATGTTTGTAAACATAACTGTCTGATCCTCACTGCAACACCGTGAAGTGAAATGGCATCATTTTCCCAATCTGGTTGATAAGGGCGACACATTAAGAGTTATTGGCAAAGTCAAGTCCCTGAGAAATCTATTAACATATGTGTAGCCGCCACCAGAGCACAGGTTCAAAGCCCACAGTAGCAGAACATATACAACATTTCCTTAGGTGGCTACTTCAGATGGTTACCAAGTGAAGCAATCAACCCAACTATTCAAAGTCGCAGATATCAGCAGTGGTGGCAATTGGTCTTCTGAGTCTTTTACACATGACCGGGACAACAGAAAGTCAGTGCTCAAGCGTAAGTGATATAACCAAAACTATGGATGATGGATGCCTTGTTTTTCTTTGAAGCACTTTCCTTTGCAAGTTTATAATGATTATAGCATGTGTATTCATTTGCAGCACATGGCAATCAAATACAATTACAAAGACAAATTTCTCTACTAGCATATGAATTAAACAATATCATTAAAGTCCTATCATATGTAGTCAGAAGGCCCTTCAACACTTTTTCCAGATAACTCTTATGGGGCAGCAAAACTCAACTCTGTTTTAGAACCATCTCTACCTCCCCTCCACGAATGATTCAGGCATCTTTTCTCACTGTTTCCTTCTCAAGCTACACGTTGGGGTGTTTTTGTCTGTGTTGTTGGACTGTGGGCTGTTGGTCATGTTTAGTTTATCTTTGGATCCTGGTCTCCTTCCAATTAGGGGTCATGATGAAATGTGAAAGAACAGATGGATGGAAGAAGGAGGTGGGGGAATACAACCCAGAAATCACACTGGGAAGCGTGCATTTCACACAAGTCGCTACATACTGTCTCAGCTGCTTGGCCAACATTGTAGGTTGCTCAACAGAGTCTATGCTTTGACTATGTTTAAATTAAACACAGCCAGCTTTCTTGAGAAACAGAGATTCTCAAAATCAAGAGCGGAAAGGGGGCTTAGGAACCATCTGGTCGAGCCTTGCCTGAAGTGTTTCTAAATAATCCAGGAGGTTTCATTTCATTTAAAGTTTTGTGTTAACACTTAAAACAGGAAAAAAACCAATAGGGGCCCCAAAGTCACCTCTGTAGAATAATATTCCTTCCAGAAGAATTCTGCTTCCTTGCCTGACCCTTAAGTTAGTGCTAAAGAGCGCGCGCGCGCGCGTGTGTGTGTGTGTGTGTGTGTGTGTGTGTGTGTGTGTACATAAATAATAAAGTATTTTTCCACTAATGTGTTCATAGAAAAACAACAGACTCCAAAAGTCACTGGCAACTGCCCACCTACATAAATGTGTCCCTTCTCCTTCTTCTTTTGCCTTCTCCATCTTTCCAGTGCTGAGATCTCTTCCTTTCTACCACACACTGTCGATTACAGAACAGAACGTCCGTTTCACACTGTTCGAAATCCCATCTCATGTCTCAGTGCTAACACGATCCAGTGCCCTGCAGCTTCGCAGACTCTCATTCTTTTAAAGGCATTGGCACGCACCACGTTCACTGGCTGTGGGCTTAATAAACTCTCCTGGATACTGGTATCTTTCCATCTGTCAATTTAAAAATCTTTTCTTGAACGCCATAGGCCACTGCAGAGAGAACACTCACCAAGAGAGACAGCAGGAAAGACAGAATGCAAAGGCTGCAAAGAGGTGGATCAGAGGTTGCCACTGATGACGATAACCAATAGCCCAATGGTAAAAATAAAATTACTCTGAGAATGCAAATATTGAGAGGCCATTGTTAGGAAGAGGTCCTTCACGCTCTGGCACCTATGGGATAATGAACATAGCATACATTAGGAATTACTCAGGGCATCCTTAAAAACTCTTGGGTTTCCATGGCGTTCAACTTCCTTACCCAAAGAGAAAGACAAACAGCTCTGTGAGTGGTCTTGTTTCTTATTTATGTCTTTCACTATAATCTCAGATAAAACAAGAGCCAGGCATGAGTCCAAACCTCACTCTTCTTTCTTAAAACACAATCACGATCCCTAATTACACAGTGTACTTTGCAGCCTGCTGCACGGTATCTTGCGTTGCCTTTTAATTGTATCTATTTAAATGTCTTGTCTCATCCAATGTGATTACAAACTACTGGAGGGGGGAATAATGCCTTATATTTATCTTGTCTGATCCATAACAGCTGCTGGCATAGTGAAAAGCACAACACAGGTGCTCAATACAAACTCTTTGGTATGAATAGATCAAGAAACTTGGGAGATTGAGAAAGTTTGATTCTGTCTTTCCTTCTGGCCTTAACAGAAATGCTGTCTCTGAGATTTCTCCACTCATGCATTATTAATTTTTACAGGTGCCACCTTTTCCTAAGAAGATATGGGGCACTGACAGCCAGCCACAGTGCAGTACTCTAATCAGCAACAATCGTGGTCTTATCATAATCAGAAACCATTGTGCAGTTAGGATGGATCCCCTAAATGACAATCATCTCACCATTGTTAAATGGTGAATGGACCATAATACCATCAAAGCAGAAAACTGCCCCTAAAGTGTTCTCTTAAGTAATCCTGCTGAAAGATTTGGCACCAGCAGGTAATTTGGCCTTATCATTCTCTGGAAAATTTAGAAGATACTTGAAGTTGAATAAATCACCACGAACAATTGTACAAAAAAAATCACCCAGGGCAATTTGATGGGGAAGATCAATTTATAGCCATGATTTTCATATCATCTTCTGCACTCTCTGATTCTCTTATAGTGAATAATATTTCCCTTCCCCCACACAAAATAGTGTGTCTGAATTGGTTCATGTGTGGGTTTCCCTAGAGATAAGAAATACTGGCATAAGATTAATTGCATTCCTATTTCTTGGAAGACGTTGAAACCTGAGACTAATCCTAGAAAGACCAGTCTCTGCCAAAGAAGGAAATCATAGGATGATAGAAGTTACTTTCAAAAAACCGAGCACAAGTAAGAAAGATAGTGTTTTATTGTGTTGATTTCATAGTCTTGCTTTCCTAGCTTGCACAAAGTCCTAGGTTAAATCCAAGGCACCACATCAGACTGAACATGGTGGTATATACCTGAAATCCCAGCACTTGGGAGGTGAGAAAAGGGGATGAGTTCTCGGTGATAATCAGCTATATAGCAAGTTTGACATCAGCCACATGCATGAGACTTTGTCTAAATAAACAAACAAATAAATAAATATCTTATCTCCCTGGAGAACTACATTATTCACTTATTAATCCACTTCATTAAGCATCTATTATATGCAAATAGCTTGCAGAAAGTTGCAGGGGATATAGAAATACAAATCTATTCCTAGCCCTCAGCAATGCATTGTTGTAAACAATATCATCACACACATACACACACACACACACACACACACACACACACACACACACAAAATCAAAGCACCATTAGGAAACGTGAAAAGGACATCAGTGTTCTCTCTGCAATAAGATGGTGTCTCACACCTAACATCCCATAGATATCTCCCAATACTAAGAATTGGTATTGTTTGCAAAGCTCAAATTACTCTAATAGTTACATTTTGGAGAGCTTCAATTAGAGGAACTGTAATTTACTTAAAGGAAAGGATGTACAGGTGCCATCATGGACTGATCAACATAGGTTTAGAAAAGTTATGGCTACTGACCAAGTATTAAGGAAAACTAAGATTTAAATTATTATAAATATATAGGGATCTGGGGACATCCCAGACTAAGACAGAAGTCAACAAAGCCAGAGGCAGTAACAGAGTATATTGAAAATAAAGGAAATCCGTCAAGAAAAGAAGATTAGAGTCAAAATAAATGGGGCCATAATTAACAGGATAATGAGGGAGTTTACATTTTAATCACCAGGGACTAGAAAGCAACTGATAATTTTTCAACAGAAAAAGTAATAATGTAACTATTACTTTCTGAAGGATTGCTAAACAAATAGACACTTCTGAGATGGATTATATTTATGCAAAAACTAAAGCTTGGCAGTGATGAAGACTACTCTAGCAGTGTAAGCAGAAATGGTGTTCCAAACAAAGATGGGGCAATGTAAATGAAAGAGGTGGAGTTCAACAAAATCCAGGGCATATAAAACTCACAGAAGCTGGTTCCTGGGTATACATGGAGGAGTCAAGTGACTAGGTGTTAGTAATGTACTTCTTGCTTTTAATGTAGAAGTTGAGGGAGGTGGGAAGTATAGAGGCCTGGTTAGACAGATGATGAGGTCCATGTTACCTGTTTAGTCTAACAATGTCTGAATGGAACACCTGGCTTAGAGCTGAGGGTGAGAGCAAAGTAACAAAGAAGCAAGACTTGAATAGAACAACTAAAACTCAACTAGGCCATACTCAATAGGGTACACAGACTGTACTGCTCGGCTTTAGTTTGATATTTGTGGTCCAGAGAAATGTAAGTAGTTTTATGTAAATATCACAATTTTAAGAGAAATAATTCAAATGCTTTAAGTTCTACTACATAAAATTAAACCCAAAATACCTCTGGATCATTCATCTGCAACCTCTGGTCCAGATAACGGGTGGAAACCCATTATGAGAGTTTTGATAGGTGTATAGGTTTGGGAGTATTCTTTATCAGAGGGAATGGGTAAAATAAACCAAGAAAGAAACCCTAGAATTGATGTCGTAGGAATTTAGTTTTCATTGTATCCAGGGTAAACATTAGAGTGAATAGTTGTTTTCCAGAAGTACTTTGACCTTGAAGAATCATTGTGGAAAATAGTGATTGTTTTCTGTGATCTGTAGAATTGTTTTTCTGAAGGTGCGTTACAGCCTTCACATGACTTTGGTCACAAGATGCCTCTGGCACACCTGAGGCTCTTGGATTATTGTGTACTGAAAATTGTACACAATAAAAGACTAGAGTCATGTAGGCATGTGATGCTTTCCTTTAGAGAGACATATAGATTAGATTAGGGACCTTGGTATGAGAAAATACTTTACCCAAAAAACAACTTTGTGTAACAATCAATAAATATGTCTTTGTACGGTGGTTTGAGGTTCAGTTCAGTCCAGTTCATCAGAGGCTGGACCTTCCTGCTGCCACACAGGCCTTAAAATTGCATCTTGGAGTGACCTCTTTCTTCAACTGACCCATGCAACACAGAACACCCAGACTAATTGAGACAAAAATAAAATATAAGAATTAGAGTGGTCCAGATTTAATAGCCTGAGTAATTAGCAAGAATGGGTTTGGATTGCAAATTAGAGACAATATAAAGAGAAGTCAAACTCCCAAATGTCAGCTTATTTCGGAATAATCATTGAATATCAGCTTAAGGCTTAGACTATAAAGGCCACAGTTCAGGGAAGCCCCCTTCCAGCAACCAAAATACACAGCATACAACAGACTTCACATGTACACAAATATGGAAAATAGAGAAAAGTCTCCAAAATCTGTACATCCACGTACACATCAATGTCCACGGGTTAGTGGGAACTGCCTCCACACATAGCATGGCTAAGAACTTGCGGGCCATGTGTAATCCCAGGAGAAGAGTGCCACAGTGGCTGCTCCATGGTTTTATGAGAACCAAAAGAAGAAGGGTTCACATGCCCAGCTCAGACTGGTTCTCTGGGGCTCTTCTGAGTTTAGTGAAGTCTCATCTTCCAGTCTAACTCATCTAATTGGTTATTTCTTTCACACAACTAATTTAATTTATAGCCAGGGAAAGCCTACTTTGTCTCTCAAAATCTCAAGTTCCTTAGACAAAACAAGGAGACTAATGTCTACACATAGGGCAATAGTGAGGCTGAAAGAATGTGTTCATAAAATCAAGAGCATTACAAGTCGGACAATAGGCCGACTTGCTTTTCATTCCATGACGGAGACTTTTGACCAGGGACATAGCTAACATCTTAATCAAGAAAAGTACTGGTTAATGGGTCAGGAGTAAGTGAACAGTCTTACCGCCTCCAGTGTTGTCAGACTGGGTTCTATACCTCCTGGTTAACACATACCAAAAAAGTAATGTTGAGGAAAATATTCCCCCAAACCCTGGACTACAGATAGTTAAACAGTCTCTTCAATGCAAGATGTTCCAGGACCTTTGGTACACGAACATGGCATAGAACCAACTGAAAGCAAAATGTAGTGAGCAGCACCCTTCCAGTGTGTCAAAGCATAAAGCTCTTGTCCCATGGATCATCTCTTAAGACAAGAACCCTTCAGAACACCGATAATAAAAAGCCGCATGAGACAATCGCTGAAAAGACCACATCTAGGTGATAAATTAGTCCAGAACCATTTATTCTCTGAGATAAGAAATCATGGTTGAAATGAAGAACAATGGCTTGAGATTCAAAGATAGCAAGCAGGCTCACAGTTTGGTCATTACTGACCTTTGACATTCGTGATTTCATTACTTTCTGAATAATGCAGAGAACAGACTAGAAAAATCTCTCCCTGCTCTCCCATATTACTCGTGCTTTTATAATCACTCCCTCAGAGGCAGCATTATTCCAATATCTTAATACAAAAAAAAAACTCTATTCATAAGATATTTAACTGGTGATGATATGGCCCTTTCACCATTTTGGTTTTTGCCCCCATAGCTAGTATTATTAGTTAAGTGAATTTCCTCTCACAATGTATCTCAGCATTATACTTGCATCTTTTTGGATACACAAATTATGTTCCCATCTTCTACTGCTGACTCTTTTCTCTGCACAGAGTCTGTCTTCTACTCTACATGCTATGGATTTTCCAACTAAGAAAATGAGTTTTCATAACTCATATCCCCAAACATATTGCCTGGGCAAGAAAAGCAACCCTATTGCTATAGAAACCAGTGTTGCCCTGTGCTGCACAGATAATGCAGTCCTAGGCCTTTTTGCTTTTTCCTGCTAAAATTGCAAAGAGGAACCAAAAAAAGTATAATGTGGATCAGTTCTTATGGCAGTAATTGTAATGAGGATGGGAAATGGCACGATGTAAGCATTTGACACCTGAAGCTGCACTTGGTAAAAATCTAATCTATTTTTCATTAGCGTTTCCTCTCGGAAGATCCCATGAGACCAGCCAGAAGCCCTGATCCTGCAATCAGATTAGTCCATCTGGCCTCTTGTCACCTCTCAGTACTGTCCTCTCAGTCACATGCAGAAAGATGCTAGAGTAATTTTTTTTTTAATTTATTCATAGTCCATGGTGGGAAATACCATTTTGACAAGGCATACAAGAAAGCATTGCTCCTACAAAAATAATAGAGGTTAATTTAACAGCATTTAATTATAGGACCCAAGAATCCCCAAATCACACTCTGTGTTCTACTGCTGTGCTCTATGGTTTCATCAAGCGAGATCTCTGGACGAGCTGGACTCAGAAGATAGTAATTAAGAGACAGTCTTCTTTGCTATTAGCTGAGCCTTGCCCAACACTCTTTAAAGGTAACTGTCAAGAACAACGGGTTCTAGCAAAGAGAAGAGACTCAAGCCTATGCATGGTCATCTGCTCCTTGCATGGAAACCTGCATCCAGTTTCTGGCATCTAGCCCAGAGCAATAGCCGATCTTTAAATGGGGAAGGAAGAGAGAAGATGACTCACCCCATGAGTGGGCTATCTCAGTTCAGTAGTTTCAAGACTAGAAAGGGGTAAACAGACTGAGCAACCTGAGACAAGAGAAAGCAACCCTGTTTCGAGTAATAAATGAATTTGGTGAGGTTGCAGGACATAAAGTCAATGTGCACAAACTTTTAAAAACATTGTGACCCTGTCTTCTGATGAGCCCTGCCTCTATTCGATACCTTGGGCTAGAAAATCATGGGTCAGAAAAACTACATCTTCAGGTCAAACCCAGCCCTGCTGGAGGCCCACTTTTCCTTCTTATAAATAAAGGTTTATTTGTCACACACCTATGCCCATTTGCCTACCTATCATCTAGAGCTACTTTCTCTCCCTGATGGTAAAGTTAAATGGTTACCTGATGATACAATCTGTTAAATCTAAAATATTTACTTCCTTGCCACTGGAAGACAAAGCTTGCTAAGTCCTGTTCTAAACAGTAAAACTTACAAGCTATTCCTCCTGTGGAAAAGGCAAAGGAGCAAGCAGAGATATAAGACATTTTCCTCCTACCCAGCTCTCTCCTTTTCGTTCCTGTTACTCATCGAAGCAATCAAAGGCTACCTTCCACCTCAGGTCCCTTCATGGAAGCTATGGGTATACAGAGATGTATGAACTTTGGACTGTTCTTTTTGTCATACAATGTTTCAGAAAGACCATAATTCCTTTTACCTTGTAAGCTATCCTTAGGACAGGTATAAAGGCATTTGGCCTATTAAGGCAATAATTGGATAACTGTGTATATAGGACTAGGGAAAGGGGAGAGCCACTAGCAAATACTTATCTTCAAGGTTCATGTAATGTTAATGTTTAAATTTCAAACAAAAAGAGACACCAGATTGTGTTTTGGGAAATTATCTTCAAGGCTTTGAAAGCAAACACATGCCAACAGGCATGTATATACAAATGGTGAAAGGTCATCTGGCTATGTGATGTGGTTTTTCTTTCTTTAGGTTTTCAAATTCTCTGTAAGTACAGGTTGCATTTATGATAGTCAAATAGCTTCCAAGTACTGACCAATGAAGCTTCTTGAAGGACCCAGATTACAGTAAAACACACAAAAGTTAAGTATTGAGTTTCAAACCATTTTCACCAGGCTGTTGTCAACTTTAGTTTTAGCAAGGGCCTCCAGAGTGAAGATAAAGTTGAGAACCACAATCCTTTAGAGCCTTCTCAAAACTTCTCTTCTGTAGTTTTGGAAATCTCTTCTAGCCCCTGAGTGGCAGGGGATTCATTTGTTTCTAACTTTCTTGGATCAATGCTGGAAAGAAGGTGCTGTGAGGTCCACCCCCAGCCTCTTGTTTAAGTGAAATGTTTCGGTCTCCAGGCAATAAGGCTAGGCTGGTACAGAATTCAAAAAGAATTCTGGTAGTTTAAAATGTACAAAGGGGCTCATAAAATATTCTTCCTGGGACTAGGGAGAGGGCTCAGAAGTTAAAGTACTTGCTGCACAAGTTTAAGGACCAGAGTCTGGGTCCTCAGAAACCCAGGTAGGGGAGGTGGCATCCCTGTCATTGTAGCCTTGGAAGGCTGAGACAGAGCGATCCAGAGCAAGCTGGCTAGCAAGAGTAGCCATAGTGGGGAGCTCTGGTTTTGATTGAGAGTCCCTGCCTCAATCAATAAGGTAAAAGAGCAATCAAAGATGATTCCCAACATAAATTTTAGGCTTCCACAGGCATACACATGCAAGTAAAATCCCACAAATGTGCTCACCACCATACAAGAACATGGAGAGAGAGAGAGAGAGAGAGAGAGAGAGAGAGAGAGAG
>CABHPR010152949.1:15443-28203 GCA_902168415.1 Peromyscus melanophrys
CCACTTTTTGCTAGCCCGCTCCTCACATCTCCTTTTGTTTTTGTTTGGTGGTTGGATGGTTAGTACATACCATTAATATTTTTAACTAAACTCTTTCACCTTTTGTTCTTGATTTCCCTTGTGATGAAAGAAGAAAATATTTAAGGAAAAAGAAAAGTCCCAGTGAGAATATTGCTCTCATGGGCAGGTTTGTTTTGTGGAATTTATAGAGAAGATTCACAGACAATAACAATGTCCTCACGGTTAGTAAATTGGAGTCCCATAAAATTGAGAAGTTGCTTCCCACATAGATCTGTGATACATGCTATATTTACCACAGTGGGCTCATAAGCTGTCTTCAGAAAGCATCTTTGTGGCTATCTAGGAAGGAAGGTCCTCCAGTTTTATGTGGAGAAGAAATAACAACATGTTATATATCAGATTGACACAATCCAGGATGATCAAGCTCCAATTGGCAAGTCTTAATTGACATTATCCCCCCACACACACACACATTCTTTCCTTAAAGATTTCCCTATTTCATTCAACATCTACCAAGCAGTTATCTATTCTCACTATGAGCTGTCAGTGGAATATCTAAGGCTTTTTATACACAGTCATCCCTATATACTGATATCCTGACTTACAGAGAAGCGACATACATATTTGTTCTAAGAACCCAGGTGTATTCATGACACTTACATTACTGTAATGAAAATTCCCGACAGAATCAACTAATGGGGGGATATACTTACTTGACTCACAGTTTCGGGGTATTTTAATTCATCATAGCAGGGAAGGCATGGTGGAACAGCCCCATCCATAGCAGCACGAACATGCAGTAGAAGCGCCTCACATCTCAGTGGGTGAAGAGATGGACAGTGCTAGAACCAAGAGCCTCCATATAGCCTTCAAAAGCTCACCTTTAGTGACCTACTTCTGCTGGCCAAGCTTAGCATCCCAATGTTTCTTCACCTTGCCAAAATAGTGCCACCTGCTAGAGGATGAGGATTCAAACATGAGCCTTTGGGAGATATTTCTGATTCAAAGTGTAACATCAGATACAGATTCACACATGAGGTTTGGTAGACTTGACGGTCTCAATTCAGATAGAAATGTAATTATCATTAACTTGATCACAAGTGGCCAGCACAGAAGCAAAAGACAATCCGAGGGTACAGATAAGACACTGACATCCAAACAGCTGGGTAGAAATGGGACATCCCATCTAAGAAAAAACAGCTTGTATATTCAACATTTTGACACAGATTGTCCCAGTATTACATTTTTAAATGCCCCAAACATTTGTAATAACTGCACAGGACCCAGATGCAGAAATATTATCACTTACCAAGCAATGCTACTATATCCTCTCCTGGTAATTGGAGAGATATAAATTCTCACAATTACAATTAGAAATGCAGTAAACAGTTTCCTACATAAACTAATGCACCCAACTTTATTTCAGATATTGAAATCTCAGTAACTTTCTTTCTAGTCTGAAATGGTAATGTATGGATATTTTTCTTAAAACTTAGATACTCTGAATCCTCGACTTCTTTTTTAATATTATACTCATTTAAAATACTTGGTTAGGTATTGACATGCCTAATAGAAATATAAAAATATAAATAAAACACCTTGCTAAAACCTCATTCAAAAATGATTTCAATGACTTTCTAATCATTTATCATTGGCATGCATTATAACTACCTTAAATAACAGATTATTTTTCATTTTTCAATGTTACTAATTATTATTTGCTCTTTTCTTACTACACTTTTTATTTTATTCTAATATTCTACCTTGAAAACTTTCAAATACACATAAAAGTAAAAAAGAATATACTCATTACCAAGATTAAATATCAAGTGATTTGACTATATTTAATTGATCACATAGATCCCAATACTCTCCATTTATATATGTAAATAAATTTTATTAACAAAAGAAGTACTACATACTCTAAATAATTCATCCCATCTATCATTCATTTTTACTGAGTAGAATTTTTTTATTGAAAATAGATTTTTTTCCACACAATAAATTCTGATTACAGTTTCCCCTCCCCAAACCCTTCCCAGATTCTCCCCACTTCCTCACCCACCCAAATCAACACCTTTCCTTTCTCTCAATCATAAGAACACAAACAGGCAAGTAAAATACATATATAATACTAATAGAAAAACTAATAAAATAAAAGCAAACAAAGCAAAACAGGACAAAACAAACAGCAAATGGAAGAAAAAGATCCAAAGCAAAAACACAAGAAATACACAAAGACACACATGTTCTTCCACACAGAAATTCCATAAAAACACAAAACCAGAAACCATAATATATACACAAAGGACCTGTAAGGTTGAAAAGTAAATAAACTAACAAATAAATAAATAAATGCCCCTACTAAGCATTATGAGACACAAGAAAACCTCCAAAAATACCGTTGAGTTCCTTTTGGTTGCCCATCTACTGCTGTCCACAGGACCTGCCCTTAAGAGTGGTTTGTGAACCTAGTGAGACTCTGTTGGAGAAAACTAACTGTTCATATGTGAGCAGTTAGCAGCTGGAGACAGTGATTTTTCTATCGGCAATTCATGAAAGTGGCTGCTAACTGGAGACAGCTTCTGGATTAGGGATGGGGACTTGTGTCCACTTCTGCTCTTGGCTCTGAAACCCATCTGGCTCAAACTCTTGCAGGCCCTGTGCATGCTGCCACAGTCTCTGCAAGTTCATACATGCATGCATTGGTCCTGTTGTGTTTAGAGGGACTTGTTTCCTGCTGTTCTCCATCCCCTCTGCCTCTTAGCAATCTTTCCACCTCCTCTTCCACAGAGTTCCCTGAGCTTGGAAGGAAGGGATGGAAACATCCCATTTTGGATGTTCCAAGGTCTCTAAAACCTTCAGTACATCTATCATTAAATAGCACTGTATAGAAAATTCTTAACATCTGCATTAAATATATGTTCTGAACTACTGACTTTTTTTCTTAGAGTATTGGAAAGAGAACTACTAGTTTAAAAGTCATGAATATTTTAAGGCATTCTACTAATTTAAGCAAACTTCTTTTCAAAAGTAAACTTTGGCTAGTGATTTTTCTATCAGCAATTCATGAAAGTGGCTGTTTAACTCAACATTATGAATTTTATCTCCTCTTTCAATGTGATGCCAGGAAATTTAGATCTCACTGCTTGACTTTGAATTCATTTTATTTTTTGATGAGCTGTCACATTTTTCCACGTTTGTCATTTATATTTCTTTACTTCATCATCTGATTTGGCTATGTCTATTGGTTCAGTGTTTTTCTTATCATTTTGTGTGAGTCTCTCTCTATTGGAAATATGGATTTTAAAAAAATGAGTGGTTTTGAGGAACCTGGTGCCCATTACCAGCCTCTTGGGAGGGCTATGTGTGGTGTGCCAGCAAAGGAGGAGAACTGGGAAGCTTCCTAAAATTTCCAGCTCCCCAGAAGCAAATATCTTAAAAAAAAAAAAAAGAAAGAAAGAATGAATGAATTTTCATTCTAAGGTTTAAAAAAATGAGCAAATAAATAAAAGGTCAAAATTATTCTGATTTCATCCCCCCTGCCAAATAGTAAAATCTTTAATGTACTCTATAAATATGGTCTCTGTCTCAAAAGTGTTTCCTTGATTTTTTTTTTTTTACTGGAATTGTTTTATTGGAGCAAACAGGTCACCCGGAGTGGAACAGCTAGTTTGTGGGAGAACTAAAACATGAACTCAAAACGCCCAAATCAGAAGCCTGAAGTCCTCAACACTACATTATGCTGCTTCCTGGTATTTCCTGAGTATTAATCATGGAGCAACGCAATTTATCTTCTTCATCCCATTGAACTGGGTAGAAACCATGAGATAAATTCAGGTGATTCTTCCATTTCACAGATGGGAAAGAATAAGGAATATTCCCAAGTCAAAATTAAAAATTAAAAAAATAACCCTCACATGCTGCAAAAATTAAATCACAAGCTACTAATGCCACAGCTGTGCCCTTAATTAAAGCATTTTACACCACCTGCATGTATCCTACAAACTGTATTCCACACCAAACATCAGGAATATAATCAATTATAGCTTCTTAATGTTTGTGCATTTCATTACATTAAAATCAAATGCCTGTTCTGATTTATGATTCAAGAGGAAAACGCACTTGCATACTAAGTTTTCACACACCTGAAGATATCTTCTGTCTTGGTCATCTAGCTTATTTATTGATCATCCTGTCTACCTCTGCATTCTCTGTACTCATCACAGGCTTTTTAAATCACAGGGCTTTACAGAGAAGAGTCTGACAGCTGAGCATATCAAAGCTCTCAACTTTTCTTGAGGTACTGTGACCTCCTATATGGCACAGGCAAAACTCTGGATGCAGCCTGAGGTACCGTGAGGGGACATGAATGTTGGCCTTTCCAGTATATTTTCCTTTTGG
The DNA here is from genome assembly GCA_902168415.1 of Peromyscus melanophrys. NCBI lineage: Eukaryota > Metazoa > Chordata > Mammalia > Rodentia > Cricetidae > Peromyscus > Peromyscus melanophrys. Next base: position 19,869 of record CABHPR010152949.1, read on the forward strand.
AAGGCATTAGACTAGAGTGTGGAAACTTTTGTATGGAATGCAACTGTGTGTTTGCTCTTTTGACCCCTGCCGACAACTAATCCTCAGCAGAATGGCATTACATTCCCCCATTCAGCTTGCTAATACAGAGGAGGTATCATAGCAACATTTCTCAGTTCCCTGGGATAAGGGTAGCAATTGGGCAGTATAGATTTATTGGACATAGAAGGCATTAAAGCTGTAGAACACCCCGCTCAATTCTTGTCTCATAATTCTTATAAATTTTCTGTCATTATTTCCTTCTGCTCATAAATTTGACTTTAATAGAAGGGTCATGAACAAGTGTCTGCCTTTCTCTTATCACCATGAAAGGTCATTTTCTCTGCTGGCATGTAAATAAGGGCATGTAAGCTCTGATCTCACATGAGGGATTTTTCCCTATTACTTTCTAAACTGGATATTTTCTAGAATATTGTCTAAAATGGCCTTTGCCCTCACACTCATGAACACTATAAATGGTGCTGAGCAGCTGAATTTATTTTCTGAGGCTTCTAATAAATATTTCAGAGAAGGTTATCCCTTCCACAGAAGTCCACAGAAGGGCAGTGTTTGGAGTTCCTAGCATGTGGCAGCTGCTTGGGTGTCATTTCCACTGATACGTGTCTCCATCATGTGAAACCAGGATTTTGGTGGGCTATATTCATGGCTTCTCTGAGTGATTCTCTTCCAACCTATTTTTCCTATATCAAAATGATACCAGATGTAAGAGTCTTGTACTGACCACTGTTCACACTATGGAGAGTCTACTGCTGCATTTCAAGTTATGACTACAGCCTTTGGTACAGGCATCTACAATGTATTTCTACTTGTTACATTTCTGTTATAATCACCTACTAGCCTACACTTATTCCACTTTCCACTGTCTTCTAGATGATAAGTCTTTTTCTTCTAGTAGCTGCATCCTAACATCTTTTCTGCCCTCCTGTTCAGTTGTTGCTTCTAAACGCACAAACATCTTCCACATTCTATTTCTCTAATCTTGCTTCCTAATGTTAATCCTTACTCATTTGCTTAGTCAAATGGAGTCTAACCTTTAAAAATCAGCTCAATCATGTCTAACCTTTTACACACATGGACATTGTCATGAAAGGCATAACATAACCACACTTACACTTGGTGTCATCTACAGAATGTTAAAGCTGAGGGTAATCTTCAAAGCCTGTGGTCTACCCAGAAAAAAACTAATAGAAGAGAGGTGAAATCATTAGTACCAAAGAGGATGATACAAACAAACACTAATAACAATAATTCCAATAGATTAAGTGGATTAAACTCATCAATTAAAAGACAGTGATCATCAGATTACAGAGTTTAGAAGTTTTTAAAAGGTCATATAGAAAAAAAAACACTTAAAATTAGATTCCATAGAAGAATCAGTATCAGACAAAATAAAACTTGAAAGGAAAACCTTTATAAGTCATAGTCATTAAAGTTGACAAAATGTCTATTCATCCAGAAGATATAAATGTTTTAAAGTTGTATCACACTAATTAAACTCGTACTTAGGTGATTAGTAAAGCAAAACCCCTCCTCTCTCTCTCTCTTTCTCTCTCTATTTATCTATCTATCTATCAATCTATCTATCTATCTATCTATCTATCTATCTATCTATCTATCTATCTTTCTCTCTGTCGATGGTATTTTCAGAGACTTAGATTGTAAGGGCTCTGACTCAAAGAATGTATCAATCCCTTGATTAACTCATAATACAATGACTTCATTAAGAGATGGCAAAAGACAGGAGGAGGAGACATTTGGACAAAATAGGTAGCTAGGGTAGCTAAGGTAGTGTATCTTTAGGAGATCTGTCTTGAACTGACCCCTTCTCTGCTCCCTAGCCACCATGATGTGAACCACTCTGTTCTAGTATTTTCTCTCTGCAATGACAGACTGAACCTTCAGAAACTGTGAGCCAAAATAAGTGTTCTGTCCTTTATACATGGTCACAGGAATGCAAATATACCAAACACATTTGTACAAAATTATGACTTCTTCACATTAAAAAAACAAATCCATGAGGCTACAATCCTACACTACAGGCAACTATGCTGTGATAAAACACTGGCCAGAAGCAATGTGCGGTACATACAAATGACATGTATCTTACACTTATGTGTCACAGTCCATCATTGATGGAAGTCAAGGCAGGAACCTAGAGGCAGGTTCTAAATTAGGGGCCGTGAAGGGGTTCTGCTTACTCACTCGTTCTCATGACTTACTCAGCCTGCTTTCTAATAGAACCCAAGATCACTCTCAGAGCAGCATCTCTTCCCAGACCTTACATATCAACCATAAATCAAGAAAATGCCCCACATGCTTGCATATAGAAAAATCTCACAAAGTGTGGATCAGCAGCCAAGGAGCCTGCATGGGACCAACCTAGGCCCTCTATATATGTGTGACAATTGTCTACTTGTAAGACTCCTAAGAGTGCATCAGGTGCTGTCCCTAACACTTTGGCTGGTTTTGGGGAACCTATTCCTCATACTGGGTTGCCTTGCCCAGCCTTAATACAAGGGGAGGAGCTTAGTTCTACCTCAACTTGATATGCTATGCTTTGTTGTTACTCATGGGAGGCCTGTCCTTTCCTGAAGAGAAACAAGGGAGGAATAGATTGTGGGGTTGGTGGGGGGAGTTGGGGAGAGGAAGTAAAAGAAGAGGAGGGAGGGGAAACCATTAGGGATGTAAAATAAATGAATACATTTAATTAATAAAAAAATCTGATGGGGGCAGTTCCTCAGTTGAAGGTTCCACCTTCCCGGGTGACTAGTTTGTATCAAGTTGGCAGAAACTAACTGGCACAAACCGAAAAAGAAAAAAATTAATGGAATGATTACATGACAAAATGTTATTAAACAACATCTAAGGGACAGGAAGGTAAGCACGACAGCACAGAAAATGTTAACAAATGTTAAGTAAAGCATGGATTCTAAATCGTATCATCACTAGACTAATAACCACAAACACTGTGCATTTGGAATCTGCAGGGCACCTGGAAACGAGTCAACTATTGGATTAGGAAAATGGCATAATGAGGGCCACCATTTAAACTTACTTTCATCTTCTTGTAAACTGACTTTAAATAGTTATACATAAATTGTTTCAATAAATGATAAATGATGTAAACTAGCCTTCCAGTTGCAAGAGTTTTGGTGTGGACATTTATCACAGAGAATAGATCTGGAAGGTGAATATTAAACATCCAGAAGATTTATTTATTGATGATGTGACCACACAGGATGTTTCTTAGACTCTCATCAGTACGAGTAATTTTCCAGAAGTTTCCCACATGCACACTTAATTTAATTTAATTCATGTGTCAACTAGAGACATCTCAAAACTACTCATACTGTTTTCACTGGAGATATGTTCTGGCTAATAAAAAGTTATAGAGTTTCCAGGGTGTACTTTCTCACATAAGACTATTTCACAATTGTTTCAAACTAAATTTTAATACCTAGATTACCTGACTAAAGTTAACTTCAGCTAAAAAAGAAAACAGGACTCATAATTATAGAAGACTAGTTCATAATAAACCAGAAGATGCAGATATGATGGGTCTACTAGACATATTGCATCACTGGGGCTCATTGATAAAAGAATTTTAAAGGACCTCAGAAGAACTCGAGGACAACTCTATTGGCACTAGAGTATGAAAACAATAAGCTCGAAACACTGTAGAAGAGAGGATCAAAAGGAATGTGAGGACCAGAGGATGGGAAGAGGTTCTATAAAATGCTGCCTCCCGGACATGATAGAGCCTTGGATTCGTGCACACAAAAGCTTTGGACAGCTATGCAATACTTGCACAAAATTGGACCTTCCAATATCCCATCATAGATGAGGGCACATGGGGAGGCCCGTCCCTCCAGCAGGAGCTATTGGCAGTTAGTAATTATGGGGACAAAGTGAGTAAGTTGTCATTTTCTTCAGTGTGTAACGATAGGTAAGTTGTCCGTGTTCCAGTAAATAACCCCTTACCATTGCTCATACAAGTGATCCCAATTAAAGTCAGCAACTTTAAAAAGTCGTGAAAGTGGGGAAGTGCTAATTAGGAAGAAGGGGTCAGCAGGAGATGGAGGGGACAGGAGATGGTAATAAGGGTGAATATGATCACAATGCATTTTATATATATGTATGAAATTATGCAAATGATGTGTACCTACAAGGAGAAAGAAAAAAAGTAAAGGTAAAAATAAAAAGAAGACGATAAGTAACTCTTTATGGGGTCATCACTGCTAAAATTCAGGTACAAAAAAGAAACTAGGGGCTGATACACTGAAATGACACTCTGCAAAATGTCTTTGCTTGTGTTATTTTCTCCCATCCTATAGCAACTTCTCATCCCCCAGATATGATTATTCTCACTTTATGGATGTAATTGAGACCCAAAGAGACAATAGATAAATGAACCAAATAATGGGAATTTGAAATAGATGAACAAAGCTGTACAAGAATTTTTCAGGTGAAGAAAATGTGCAAGGACCCTCCCCAATCTGAAATAAAGACTTATCTCAAAGTAATGCAGGTAGGAATTCTCTGCTAAGCAAGAATGTAACCTCAGGTCTTCTAACTCCAAATTCCATGATCTCTTGTAAGCAAGTGGTGACCCTTTTTTTCTCAGGATGGGCACCTTGCTCCTGTTCTTCATTAAATAAATAAATCCATGGGTCATGATGCATAAACTTTCACTTCCAACCCTAATTTCACTTTCACTTCTTCTCTGTCTTATGGAAGAATTAGGAAATAATGGAGAGTGTGGCTCAAATCATAGCAGTAAAAAAAGTATTAAAGGATTGAAGGAGTTGGAAAGATGGATTGTCTGGTAAAATGCTTGTTGTGCAAGCATGAAGACCCAAGTTTGGTCCCTGGAATCCCCTTTCAAAAAGCCAGATGCGTGATATACGCCTGTAATCCCAGTATTGGGGGAGCCAGAGACATGCAGACCCCTGGGAATCACTGGCCAGTCAACCTAGCCTACTTGGCAAGATCTAAGCCAGTAAGAGATTTTGTTACAAAGAAAGCAAAAAAAAAAAAAAATGGATGGTTCCTGAAAAACAACACTAGAGGTTGATCTTTGGTTCCACAAACATATGAACACACGTACACATTCAGGTGCTCACACACATACAAACACAAATAATACTTAGAGAGTAGAAACTGAAATCTTAAAGCCTTGGCCACGTCTATCAGGTTACTTTTCATTATCCAAAGGCCTGTTAACAAGCCCCTTTGTATATTAACAAATCTAACTTTGTATATTAACCAAATAGAATTTGATTAATTATTTTGACTCATATCACCTAGCAAAAAGGGCAGATTTGGAGCAATGTAGTAGTTACACTCTAAAAAGCATCTAATACTCAATGTTATGAACTTTCCTTGGGGCCTTTAGAGGTGCTGCAAGGAAGTACCTCTCCATCATTGTAGACCTTCTCAGAATCTACCCACTTACAGGTAGATGCACCTACCTCACGTTCATACGTGTGTGACACATGAAGAGGTCATTTTCTATAAAGGATTTGGGAAGCAAAGGAAGAAGTCTAAGCTCATGCTTGTTTTATATGCAGTAGAGCGAAGAGACACAAATGTAGCTGTGTCGAGAATCCAGTATGAAAAGGTGACCTTGAGAACACATGTCCTTGAGAATCTAAAACAAACAAAAATATGTATGGGAAAGTATAAGATTCAGAATTCGCCAGGCGGTGGTGGCGAACGCCTTTAATCCCAGCACTCGGGAGGCAGAGCCAGGCGGATCTCTGTGAGTTCGAGGCCAGCCTGGGCTACCAAGTGAGTTCCAGGAGAGGCGCAAAGCTACACAGAGAAACCCTGTCTCGAAAAACCAAAAAAAAAAAAAAAAAAAGATTCAGAATTCAATCTCAAAGGCTATATACCGATTTCATAACATCTGGGTGACATTATCCTTTATGTGTAGACACTTATATTTGGAAAAGGTATGTACAAACTCCTTATCCAATTACATACACTGTGCCTATCAACTGCAGACATTGTCCCTAGATGCTAAGGGCATCCATGAGATTGAGAAGAGCTCCCTTCCTCAAGAATTGAATGATTTGATTCACTGTTAAAGGAAGACAACAGAATAGACAATTTCTATTCACTGTTCGAAGAATGAGAAAGAAGTCACCTGTGAGACGAAAATACAGAGAAAACACCAGATTAAGTTTAGAGGTCAGAAAGTGCTGCTAAATGCACCTGCTAGATTTTCCAGAACAAACCCAACTTCAAACAATGTTCTTCCAGAATTACTGTTCAAAGTATCAGCTCGTGGACCCTGATAAATGATTCAAAAATGAGAGCCACAACCTCCACAGTCTGCTGGGACTTTATCCATCTTCAAGAATTTTTTACTTTTAAGTCATACAAGTGACGGTGCCAGTCAAGAAGGAATAAGCTCACCACGAGACCTCTCTCCTACGGCCTGCAATGAAAAACTTGAAGAATACAAAATGAAAGTCTTGATTCTGAAAAACGGCATGCCAGAGAACGTAAGAACTGGGACGGACTCTAGCCTGCTTTGTTCCTGCCTTTTGTGTTCCTCTTGTTGTTGACAACCAGGGTAGTAAGGTATGCACCTTGACTCTGAAGGCAACATCCTTCTTTCTGCCTTGAGGACTGAGAAAGCGTTCCTGAAGGAGGAGGTCATGCGAGAGATCCCCAGCGTTGTGTTTGTGTTCTCACTCTGTCTTTACTACCTTCTTTGTTCCTCTCCCAGTCTTGCCCCCAAGTCACAGAGCGGCTCTGCGGTTGTCATAGTAATGTTGTGTGAGCAACTGAACCCGTGAGAGAAAACTGCCCTACCAAGATCAACTGGGTAAAAGAATGTTTGCGGTCCAAGGACTGCAGGGGAAGATATCTCTTCAATTTTCTCTGTCTTGCTGCCTCAATTGAGGGCAGCCCCAGTTGTGGAGGACTGAGGCAGGACAGAGGGAATCTATTGTTCCATGAAGAGAAACAGGAAGCTTTTGAAAGCTGAGGAGTTCAAACAAGCTTGGGTTAGGGTAGTGTGATGAAGAACTACAGGAAGAAAAGTTTAAGGGGGTTAAATAGGAATAAAGAGGTGACAAAATTACTCTCTCTGTGGTATTGATTGTTTAAAGTGTAAAGAACACAATCATATACAGGACAATCATGGTGGGTATAGGGACCACAGCAATGAGATTTCACAATGGAAGTCTCAATTCTGAATATAGTACAAGCAAGTTGATTCTATAGCTAAGGAGCAGGATGGAGTTGGCAAGGGGAAAATTTCTCAGCAAATATCTACAACAAAGAGTGTTCTCTGTAAGCTGATTTGTTTCTAGAGATCAGCCATCATGGAGGATGGTGGTGAACAAAGTCTGATTAGATACAGAGGAAAATTGTCTTAGTTACTTTTCTATGGCCATGATAAAACACCATGACCATGCCAGTTTATAAAAGAAAGTGTTTGATTGAGCTTATAGTTTCAAAGGGTTCAAATCTATGATGACAGAGGTATGGCAGTAGGAAAAACTGAGAGATCACATCTTGATCCTCAAGCAGAAGACATGGAGGGGGGGGGGAGAAAGAGAGAGAAAACACATTGGAAATGGAACCAGTCTTTTGAAACCTCAAAGCCCACTCATAGTGACTGACACACCTACTCCAACAAGGCCACACCTCCTAATCCTTCCAAAGCAGTTCCACCAAGTGGGTCCAAGTATTCAAATACATGAGCTTACAGGCCATTTTCATTCAAACACTACTGGGATCAGATATTAAGAGAAGAGGGGCTAAACTGGTGCTGAAGGCTCTTTAATAAACCTGGACTTTGCAGCTAGGTCTAGTGGAAGGTTCAGAAGCCCTAGCTAACGTGCAGCTGTCAGAAGCACTGGCCATTCTGCAAGCAACACTCTACATGCAGCAGTTTGAGACTGACACTTGCTAAAATGAGGTAGCTTACTTTGTTTCACAAGTGCCATGATTCAAATCTAATACCTTACCCGTGCTAAACAAGTGCTCTGCCTCTGAGCAATACACCCTACCTCTAGATATCTTCTCCATGAGAAAAAAAACAGTCCTGAACGCATCCAGAGGGAAAAGGACAGCTTGTTTGACATCAATTTTTTAAAAAATGATCCAAATAAAGATGAATTTCTCATCAGAAACATTTAAAGCAACAAGACAGTAGACCATTTCATCTTGGGGTTGAAAAAGAAGTTTCCATTGAGAATTTTATATCCAATGAAAATATCCTTCAAAATAAGAAGGGACTGGAGACATGGCTTAGTTGAAAGAATGCTAATCCACAAAG
>CABHPR010152950.1:0-25689 GCA_902168415.1 Peromyscus melanophrys
ATAGTTGCTGCTGACCCTGCTGGTATCTTGCCAGCCCCCATGGGTACATATGGTTAAAATGGAATGCATTGTTGTTCAGTAGTTTTTATGTGAGATTGAAAATGATAGTTCATTTATGGCTTACATCCTCATTTTGGATACATAATCATCTCTTACATACTATGAACTTTATTGGATATTTAACTTACAGCACTTCAGCTATCACAGAATTATAAATAGTGACTACCATCTACTGAGCGTGTATCATATCCTGGATTCTGCTAAGTATCATAGTGTCTTTTGCAAATCTTGAAACAAAGCTGTAAAGGTGAGAACTGCATTCATTAACTTAAATACTGGAGATAATCAACTTGAAAGGAGGGAAGGTTTATTTTAGGTCAATTTCAAAAGTTGTAGTCCATGGGCACTTGGCCTGGTCACCCTGGGTCTATGGGGAGGCAACAGATCATGGCATGGTAATATGGTGAGCAACCTGTTCTCATGGAAGTCAGGAAACAAGAGAAAGGAGATCAAAATTCTATAACCCCCTTCCAAAGCAGGCCCCCAGTGATCTAAGACTGACTACTAGATCCCACTTGTTAAAGGCTCTACTACCTTCCAATAGTGCCAAACTGAGAATCAAGCCTTCAACACAAGAGCCTTTAAGAAACATTCCAAATGGAAACCGTAACATAATACACCTGTTTTGTATGATTGCTTTGTTTGTCATCATAAAGAAAATAAGCACCAGGAGCTGGAGAGATGGCTCAGGAGTTATGAACACTTATTGCTCTTACAGAAGACCTGTGTTCAGTTCTCAACCTGTACATGACAACTCACAACCATCCATAACTCCAGTTACAAGAGATCCAATGCCCTATTCTGATCTCTGAGGGCACTAGACATGCACATGGTACATGTACACACATATACATGTAAGCAAAACATCCACACATAAAATAAAATAAATCTAAAAAGAATATGTAAGAAAATCAATAACAGTATATGATTCAAACTGCACTCCTTTTACCTAACATTTCACTTATACCTAACCTTATTTTACTACCTTCTGTAATTAGCAGTCTGAAAATAATACAAATGAATGAAAATTCATTAATTATCTACATTTGTGTTATTCCTCTAAAAATAAAACACATGTGCCAGCTGTTTGAGGATTACTGGTGATTTTAATATGTAAATAGTCCACTGCCAATAAAGGGGAGCAACTCTCAAAAGAGCAAACAGAACTTCTCAATCACAGTCCTGCATTAGGACTTTCACTGGCCAAAACCAATGTGATCTTATTGAAATGGACAATACAAAATATCAAAAAGGTTTAATGTGGTATGTAAGTGGACAGGAAACAGTGCATTCTGAATCTGTACTTTTCTTCAAAGAACAAATTGTCAATCAGAGTCCAATTCCAGAACCGTGAAAGGGAACTGAAATGCCATATCTACAAATCTACAGAAACTGACATGTCCTTTTGAGAACAATCATCGTAGCACAAATCCCACGAGATCTAAGAGCCCAGAAATGTAAATCTGAATGTCACAGGGACATTCACACTCTGTAAAAGTCATCCCTAAAAAAACTGGTCCCAAAGTGACAGGATGATACTTGAAAAGGTGAAGGTCAAAATTCAACTCTCCATAATCGGTATTTTCAAGACATGGAAGGTGAAAGTTGAGCAGGACAAAGGACCTTCAGAAAGGGGATGAGAATTCTCTCCACATCTACTTGTCCTTAAACCAGTAGTTCTCAGCCTGTGGGTTGAGGTCCCAACATATCAGATGTTTACATCACAATTCATAACAGTGGCAAAATCACAGTTATGAAGTAGTAATGAAACAGTTTTATAGCTAGTGGTCACCACAACATGAGAAACTGTATTAAAGTGTCACAGCATTAGGAAGGTTAAGAACCACTGCCTTAAACCCACAAAACTCAGGGTGAAGAGAGCAGTGGAAAAACATTAGGAATTTACCTGAAGAAAAGCTTTAAATAGGAAAATGCCCTACTGTCTCAGCAGACTCCAATGACCAGAATTTCTGAACTATCGATGCCAAGAAGTAAAAATAAAAACAGAAGATATGGCTTTGATCTGCAAGTAAGGCCCTGGCGATGAAGAGAGAGAGCTTTGCTTTCCCTTCAGATTCTGATGATGGTATCGGTATTTTCAAATCCATAGGATACTGGGATTAATTATCTTCTCTACTTGGTTCTCCAATCTTTAAAACACAAAGGCTGCCAAGAATCACAAATCTGCATGCAGATGATATGAAATAAAGCATGTAAAAGTACTCTGTAAAATAACATTGTTCTCAGATAAAATTCCATTCTTAGTATCTCTCTTCTGCCTTAAGAATTAACAGTTGATCAGCTGTCTCTGACCTTGACATGCCCCCCACCTGGCTCATACAATCCCTCCTCTCTCTCTCTCTCTCTCTCTCTCTCTCTCTCTCTCTCTCTCTCTCTCTCTCTCTCTCTCTCTCTTCAACAGGACTCCCAGAATTCAGTCCAGAGTTTGGCTGTGGATCTCTGCATCTGCTTCCATCAGTTACTGGATAAATGTTCTCGAATGACAATTAGAATAGTCACCAATCTGTAGCTTGGTCTGTTTGTGGGGCTCCTAGCAGTGGGATCAGGACCTGTCCCTGGAACTTGAGCTGGCTTTTGGGAACCTATTCCCCATATTGAGCAGCCTCACCCAACCTTGATGCATGGGAAGAGCTTGGTCCTGCCTCAACTTGATGTGCCATGATTTGTTGACTCCCATGGGAAGCCTAACACTTTCTGAATGGAGACAGAGGAGGAGTGGATTGGGAGCGAGGAGTAAAAGGAGGGGAAGGAATTAGAAGAGAGGAGAGAGGAGAAATTGCGGTTGGTATGTAAAATAAATGAAAAAAATAATAAAAAAATATCACACACACACACACAAAAGAATTAACAATTGGGCTGGGGAGAGAGCTCAGTCAGTACAGTGGTCACAAGGCAAGTATGAAGACCTGAGTTTAATTTCCAGAACCCATGTCAAAAAACAGTTGGGCATGGTGGCATGCACTCGAAATCCCAGCACTACAGACGCAAAGGCAAGTGGATCCACATGGGCTCACTGGCCAGTCAGCCTACCCTTCCAGACCAGTGGAAGACTGTCACTCCAAACGGGGAATGGGGGAACAGAAACCCAAAGATGACTTTACTTAGGAATATGGACTTCACCATTAAAATGGAGCAAATTCATACAGCCTAAGTAGTACATCCTCATGGAGAGGACCCTGGAAGCCCACAGGGGTAGCTAAGGACCACTGTGCTTTACTGTTGCTCTTCAGTACCACCAGTTGTTTATATATGTGCATATATATATATACATATATATATTCATATCTGCTTCCAACCAAGTAAACTATTCACAAGTAGAAAAGCATCAATTCACATCACCCCAATTTCCTCTTTTCCCAAGACACTTACATCACTTTGGGAAGGCTGAAAGTATTTTCACTATACCAAGTGTAATGACTGTATGTTATTCCTCTTTTAAAGGTTCAGCAACCATGCAGTTATAGGAAAGGTATATAAGCATCCCAGTCACAGAGAACAACTGTCTTAGCCAAGGTATATGTATTACAGACTTGACATTGAGCAGAGAATTAGATGCCAAAAGCATTATCATTCCCAAGACATTTAGGAGAATTATATGTAATCATGAGCAGAAATCCCCAAAAGTTACCGTTTTTTCCTTCTGGGTTACCTGCAGAATAGTGTGTGCTGAATCTGTCCCAAGATATTTAACTGTTCCCACATATTTTGTTACGTGCATAACAATAACAGACAGGTTGGTGCACCATTAATTATCTCAGTACTGACTTTTCCCCATCTACTTACTTTCTCTTGCAAAACTGGTACACCAAAGAACATCCACTAAACTTCATGTGCTTAAACCCATTAGGGTTCTTTCACCAGCCACTGTGGTGGGGTTTAAGGAGTCCAGCTGGAATATAGATGTTTCATCAGCATTTGGAAATTTGCTCAGGATTGGAGTTTTATCAGCTATGATCTTGGCAAATTTATACATGTAATTCTCAACTCTTCCAGTCAATGGATTTTTTTTTTTTGGAAGGAAGCAATTTTTAAATATTTTACACCATGGCACTCGTTTCTGTACCCACACTTACCTTCATTGCTCACTCCTTTATAGACCAGCCTCCCTGGTTTTACAATTAATAAGCAAGTCTTTGATGTACTCTGTGGTTTTCAAACTAAAGGTTTGCTTCCAAACTAAAAGTCTTTGTGTTTTGCCTAATGCAAGGTTTCATTAATATTTTTTGAGTTCTTACTTCTTGTTGTCAACATAAAACATCAATAACTTGTCGTTGTGTTTCATAAAGTTATATATAGTAGAGAAACACATACACCGGTCGATAAAATACCACAGACTACCATACTATTAACCCTTTTCCTAACATGCTCTTAGGAATTCAACTTTTGCGATTTAATAATTTTAAAATTGAAACACTGAATTTTATTTCTCTTTCTGGAATTCATACTATCTCCAGGTTGATACTTCCTACATACTATCTTACATTGACTTTCTGTGTTCAGTCATGTCCCTCATAATCTCTCTCATTAACTGCTCTTGCATTCTCTCTCTGTGTCTCTCTGTGTCTGTCTGTCTTTATGTCTCACACACTCTTTATCTCTGTCTATGTCTCTGTCTCGCTCACTCTGTCTTACCCTCCCCTCCTCTCTCGATATCTCTCTGTCTCTGTCTCTCTCTGTCTCTCTCTGTCTCTCTCTCTCTCTCTCTCTCTCTCTCTCTCTCTCTCTCACACACACACACACACACACACACACACACACACACACACACACACACTCCTTTCCTTTTCTTTATTTCAGTAATCTAACTCCCAGGTTCCCCACATTTCTCTGGCTTCCCTCTTCATGTGAGTCTGATTTACTTTGTGAATCCAATAGCTAGTTCAATCTCTCGATACAAATGAGGATCCTGGGGTTACCAGTCTTTCTATAGTAGCCTTCCTTTCCCTGAATTGTATCAGTTTCCTTAGGAGTAATGTTTTGTTTTGTTTCTTCTCTGTCCTCTCCTGAGGTTCTATCAAGTATACAAGGTACTTCATGGCTCTCAGTTCACAGTTAAAGTTGGGAAAATTAAACAACTAACTGGCATCTTCATGTCCCTAAGTGAGGCTTACAGGTGTGCAGCCATTTCCCTTCAGGATAGAAGGCATTTTGGTTAGCAGTCTACATTTCTGGATCCCTAAGTGTCCGATCATGAAGATGCCAATGCTACAGTGTCTCTGGAGGCTCACGATCCTTTGCTTGGTTGCTTGTTTGTTTTTATTTACTGAGAAGTAAATGCAAAACTGTGACCTTCCCGCCTCAGAAAGGGGAGTGTAGCTAGAGCAACTGTTTCCCACAGGAACTTGCTCTGTACCACCCACTCACAGCCACCAGCCTGTCCCATTTCTCCTGCATGCCTCATGGGATGAGCATCCTTCTTGCGGAGCCCACCTTCCTGACCCACTTTTCCATTGACCCCTATCTTGAAGAAATCTGTCCAAAATCTGTTAACAGACTGCTTCCTGCTCTCTTTATTTTTAAGCACCTAAATCTCTTCTGTTCCTTTCTCATTTTACAAACGTCTTAGGAGAGAAACTTAGACACAAGGTTGAGCTACAGCTTGACCAAAGAGTCTCATTTCTGAATTTTAAACTGTATGTACATTAAGGAAAAGGGTAAACAATGTAAAATATACTAAAATGTGTAGTTGGTTGCACAGTCATTAACCGTATAATTGGAAAATAAACATTTTCTACCACAGAATATTTCTTCATTCAATCTTTTCTTCCAAAAATAACTGTTAGTTTACCTGCAAGCTTACAGCACAGCTCTGCCTCTGTTTCTTATAGGTTCTAGGGCAGCAGTTCTCAACCTGTGGGTCGTGACTCAGTTGAGGGTTGAACAACCCTTTCCCAGGGGTCATATATCAGATATCCTGTGTATCAGATATTTAAATTATGATTCATACCAGTAGCAAATTACAGTTATAAAGCAGCAACAAAAATAATTTTATGGTTGGGGGTTGCTACAATGTGAGGAACTGTATTAAAGGGCTATAGCATTAGGAAGGTTGAGAGTCTCATCTAGTGTTTATTGACATTCCACATTTGTGGTAAGAGATGCCACCCTGCTGCAGGCTTTTTGACATAGAGATGATAGAAACAGGACCAGATCAAATATACGAGAATACAGAGGAGGCTTTAATCTGGTCTATGATTCCCAAACAGGGGTCAGCACTGACCAAAGAGGACACCAGGCACCTTCTGAATGAAAGGAGAAGCAGGCTTTTCCTAGTTAGTGGGGACAGTCATCATCGTGCCTGGAGGACTTTAGATGGATTTAGCTACTGAAACAACACAAGATTGGGGCTTGGGGAGCCAGCTAAGTCTGTATCCATGTTACTTGAGAACCCGAGTTCCAGCTCAGCATCCACGTAAAAGCCAGGTGTTGTGGCACACCTGAAAGCCCTCTGCTGTGAGGAGAGAAACAATTGGTCCCTGGAGCTGGCTGTCAACCAGCTTAACCTGATGAGTTTGTTGCCAGCAAAGTGAGAGACGATCTCAAAAAACAAGGTGGATGTACTCATGAAGAATAAGGACTGAGGTACCAGCCTCCATATGCACATGTGTGTACCATAGAAACACACACACACACACACACACACACACACACACACACACACACTCACAAGGATGTGACAGGAGAAAACACTTGCCTGTTTTAAAGGGTAACAAGTAAAAGGCCCATGAGTTCCTCTGTCTCCTGTCATCTCTAGGTGTCTCATACCACAAAACTGAATATATGCACTATCTGTCACATCTCAGCAAGGCAATCATTTTTTGCTAATATTGGTTTTAAAAGCTTCACTTTATTATTTTAAAACATACTTAAACTTCAATCTCTATTTCCATAAAATTTTAGATAGCATCTCTTTGTACCCAGGATGCTCTTCCCAGGAACAGGATATGATTGTCATGGCTCGATGCAAAATAATAATGCACCAGGTTTCTCCCTGTCCTCATGATGTCTCTCTCTATCAAGGTATCTTTCATTGCTTTCCCACTCTGCCCCTCCCCCAGCTTGGCCATCCCATTCCCTCATGTTTTCATCCCCCATCCCCTCCCCTTTATTGCCCCCCTCACCCCAGTTTACTCCGGAGATCTCGTCTATTTCCCCTTCCCAGGGTGATCCATATGTCCCTCTTAGGGTCCTCCTTCTCTCCTAGCTTCTCTGGAGCTATGGGTTTTAATCTGGTTATTGTTTGCTTTATATCTAGTATCCACTTATGAGTGAGTACATGCAATGTTTGTCTTTCTGGGTCTGGGTTACCTCACTCAGGATGATTTTCTAGTTCCACACATTTACCTGAAAGTTTCATGATGTCCTGGTACTCGGGAAGTTCCCAGGAATCCACAAGGATGACCCTAGCTTAGGCTACTAACAATAGTGGAGAGGGTGCCTGAGCTGGCTTACCCTGGTAATCAGATTGGTGAATACCCTAACTGTCATCATAGAGCCTTCATCCAGTAGCTGATGGAAGCAGATGCAAAGATCCACAGGCAAGCACCAGGCTAAGCTCCAGGAGTCCAGTCGAAGAGAGAGAAGAGGGATTCTATGAGCAAAGGGCATCAAGATCATGATGCGGAAACCTACGGAGACAACCAAATCAAGCTTATGGGAACTCAAACTTTAGACCAACAGCTGTGGAGCTTGCATAGCACTGGACTAGACCCTCTGCATAAGCAAGACAGTTGTGTAGCTTGGTCTCCTTAAGGGGCCCCCTGGCAGTAGGATCAGGATCTATCCCTGGTGCACAAGCCGACTTTTTTGTGCCCATTACCTATGGTGGGACACCTTGCACAGCCTTGGTACAGGAGGAGGGGCTTGGACCTGCCTCAACTGAATGTACCAGGATTTACTGACTCCCCATGGGAGGCCTTTACAGAGGATGGAATGGGGGTAGGGGAAGGGGGAGGCTGGGGGCAGGAGCAAGAGGAGAGAAGAGAGGGGAATCTGTGGTTGGTATGTAAAATGAATAAAAAAAACTTAATAAAGAAAAAAGAAAAACATGATAATGCATGCCTCTTGAATTAGAATTAAGCATTTAAAGATAACAGATTTTCACCAACCATGGTACTCTTCTAACAATGTTGTCCTGTGAGACTGCACATGCCCCACAACCATCAAGCTGGCCCTGTGTGTATTAGTCCTCTCTACTTTTAAGAAAATCTGGCTATCTGGTGCAAAATCTGGAGTTTACTCATAGTCCTGAGCTGCATCATTTTCATAGCTTTATCTGTTTTTGGAGCCAATGCCAATCTACCCTCGACCAATGACTGTATGATGGGGATGTCAGAGTTCAGTCATTGCTGTGGTACGGGACTCCTCCCATGAGCAGTCTTTGTTCTTGACAGAATGTCAGCCATACATCAGTTGGGTGGCTCTACCTGCCTGACTGTGCTGTCATCTCCCTTCTCTTCCTCATTTTATCTACATGACAGCCTGAAGGCTTTCCTATCCTACCCACTCCTGTTCCCAAACCCTTTCATCTCACACAGGCATTGCCTCCTCCCTGCTGTGCGTAAGCTGTTTATGTTCCTAATTCAATCTTAGTATCAACATCCCCAAGGAGTCAACGGATTTCACAGTATGTCCTGATCCCACATTATGTAAGATAATGAAATCTGTCTCCTTATAATGCCTTCTACCTCACTTCCTCCCCAGTCTCTCGCATCACTTTTGATTTCCATCTAAGGCGTCATTATTTCCATATTGGCAGTGCTTGTCTGTGTTCATCTCCAAAATAAGTATATTTAAAATTTTTCCCTTTGATTCTATAAATATATCTGGTATACATATTCTAAAAGCTGAATAATAATAAGCAGGATTTGCAAAGCTATGATTATACAATGATATGTAATTTTTAACGTAATGCTATATGGCTTATCTTTAAACAGTCTAGGTTAGATCAACTACCTGTGTTAAAGAGCAAAGCTCAAGTAGTTACAATCCACTGGCTCCTCATTACTTGAGCATCACATTGGAAATGTATATCACATTGGTGAACCACATTACACCACACACTAGTTCATTTCACTGGGGGCCTTGCCTTGCTTACACAGGGTTGCGTTTTGACTGAAGTTTCTAATATTTTTTTTTCTTATTGATGAAATGATCACTCCTGGCCACTAAGATCACACAACTCAGACTAGCCTGAGCTACTTTCTAAACCTTCCATAGCGCTGAAATTCTGGGGTTGCTTCTCTTAGCCAGCTGAGTTCAGACATCCCTTGCGTCTTTTGTCATCTTTCTTGTGGGATTCCTTTTGTTTTGTTGTGTGCACATGTGTCTGTTCAGTGGAGGATAATTTAATGATATATTCAAAGACATTTTATATTTTCAAGAGCATGAACATCAGAAGGATCTTTTCATTGCTATCACACTTCAATAATTTAGCTGGACAGAGAACCATCAGCAATTTACTTAGAGAACATAATTTAACCATCTCCCCTCAATTCTGCCATCATAAAGGGCATCTACTATTAAAAATATTATGTATTTCAAAAAATGTAGAATCCAGTCATAGTGGCACATGAGTGTAATCACAGAACCTAAGAGGCTGAGGCAGGGGGATCTCAAGACTGGGGCCAGATATGCTGCATAGGAAGATACTGCCTCCAAAAAAAATGAAGGGGAGAGATTGATTATTGGAAAGATTGAGTGATTTACCTAAAGCCTTGGAACATTGCCTACCCCTAACATTGAATACTCAGTGTGTCTTAATGTTATTAATATGTACTACCATTTCCTCTCAGAACTTTGAAGATCCTCTGTTCTGTCTTCTAGCATGTAGACATAACTATGGTTTTTGATGCTCTGTAGGAGGCATTTTTACTTTACCTCTGAAATCTCTAGGGCTATCTTTATCCTTGGGGCTGTGAAAGTTTGAAAGGGCTTATCTAGGTACAGGTTTCTTTGTAGTCTTCATATATGGCATTTGGCTATTTCTTTAGTTTTAGGGTTTATTATTCTATTTTTCAAATAATTTTCCCTCTCTTACTTTTTTGGTTTATTTTGAAATCCTATTAATCAGATATCAGATATCTCCTAGATCTCGTACAGCCCTAGCTGTGTTCTTAATATTTTTTCCTCGCTCTTCTATTTTACTCTTGGCCCTGGGAGAGTCTCTCAATATTCAAGCCCTCCTACTGAATATTTTAGTTTGGAAATTAGATTTTAACTTTCTAAGAATTTTCTTCTTTTTTTTTTTTGTCTCAGAATGTTCCGATTTCCCAGAAGCATATTCTTATTTTATGAAAGCAATATCTTCAAGACCCTCTCTACAAATCGCATTTGGAATCTTTTCAGTTGTAATTGCTCCCTCCTGGATGAGTCAACTCGGGCTTCCATAAAAGCCTAGCACAGGCCAGGTAGCTTAAACGGCAGCAATCTATTTTTCTCTCAGCTCTTCCTTATGAATATTTTGATTCCTCCCTCTTTCCATTCTGGTTCTCCATTATTGCCTGCATATTTTATATTCTTTCTCATCCTTTGCAGTCCCTCTAATGAAATGGGGGATGGTAGTACACCTGTGTCTCAGCACATCATCTTGATCAGGAAGCTAGCCTTCTAATTGGTTGTTCACATAATACGTAGCTTCTACGATTTGAAGTTTTTTTCTGGTCCATTGTTTCCAGCTAAAGTCCACAGCTGTTTCCTTGCTCAAATTTTTAAGTTTAAAGTTGCACAGCCCACAAGCACATCAGGTGGTTATGTCATCTCAAGCAATAAAGACTAACTCACAGACATGATGTTAAGGTTACACAAGCTACTCAATGGATCCCAATTCTTCTAGGAGCCAATTATTAAGATAAAAGAATTTCTCCACACTGGTTTGAGATTAATTTGGGTAAAAGTGTTGTGTTTTCTCTGGCTTTGCTTATATCTGTCTAAAATTGCCACACAATTACTTCCAACTCATCATTTCACTTCAATTGAGTCAAGCTGGTCAGCAAGCAGGGTTCTGAAACATATGATGGGGACGGGATTCAACACATTATTAATTGCTCATTGACAACTGAGACAATATAGTCCTTGTTTACGGATAGTCTACCAAGGATATGACCTGAGTGCCTGATTCTTCCTGACAATCATATATTCTTGGTTAATTCATTTTTCCTGGATGTGTCCAAACTGGACATGTCTTCATTTTCCTATGAGCTTTATCCCATTGTTGTTAACCTAATTATCAACACTTCTATGTTACCTTTTAAAGTATATTTTCTCTGTGTAGGACTTTACTTGGAAGACTCTTTTGTGTGCTGCTTTTTATTTTATTTTTGTAATAGTCCTTTTTAAAGGATTTTAAAGGATATAATTTTCTCTGCAGCAAAATGACAGAACATGAGATTCAAACTTTAATAATGAAGAGATTTACATAGTTGAGAGTATATTGTTCTTTGGCTTGAGCTTTTGGCTTTCTTTATTCTCTCCATGTCTCCATTATTCTATTAGTTCTATACTAACCTTTGACCTAGCAGAGTAAAAGCACGTAACCATTTGATAACTGGTTTAAATACCTACAATATGGAAAGTGGTATATAAAAGTGTAAATCTTTTGTGGGGTGTTTGAGGCAGGGTTTCTTTATGTAAAAGCCCTAGATGTCCTGGAACTCACTCTGTAGACCAGGCTGGCCTCGAGCTCACAGAAAGCCAGCTGCCTCTGCCTCTCAAGTGCTGAGATTAAAGGCATTGACCACTATCACCCTGCTTAAAAGTGTAAATCTCATAACACACACACACACACACACACACACACACACACACACACACACAAACCTTATACCTACTATGTCTGTTGTGTTTTAAACAACTCTGAGTCAGGCATTTCTTTGGTCCTTTTAAAAGCCCAGTCTACACATAACTTTTAAATATGTCCTTCAAAGATTTAAAGTGTATCTACTGGAGAATGTGTGTGATGGTATGTGAAAATAATGTGAGAACAATATGACAGAAGGACAATTGATTCTATTGTGAAATGATGACAATACTTTTTTCCAAGAAAGACAAGAAATTAGATGAAGAAAAAAGAGAGTAATAGTAAAAATGTGAGCTTTTGTTTTGCAACCTATAAACCACACAGCTCCAAAAAGCACATAGTACACCAAATAAATGAGACCAGAAAAGAAACACACCACAATGTATCATAGTTAAATCATCATACATAACAAAAGAATAGATTTGAAAGCTGCAAGAGAAAAAAATATGAGGCAATATAAAGGAATATCCATCAGAATAACAGTTGATTTTCAACTGAAACTTTGAAAGCCAGAAGAGCCTGAAGCAATGCACTCCATGTTCTAAAAGACCATGACTGCCAATATAGACTACTGTGTCCAGCAAAACTATCTGCTAATGGAAAGAGAAGAAAAACTTCTCATGAGACAAACAGTCCTAAAAACATTCATGTCTACCCAAACAACCTAAACTTTAGGACCTTCAGGTAATACTGGAAGCAGCACTGAATTGATAAAAGGAGCAATGACAGCCAAAAGATTCTAGAAAGAAAACAGATGAAGCTATAATTAATGAAATGCCAAACATAACAGAGAATACAACCAACAAAAAAAGAACAAAATGAAACCAACTCATACCTTTCAATAATAACTTTAAATATTAATGGCTTCAACTCTCTAATCAAAAGACATGGGCCCACTGAAGGGATTAAGGAACAAAATCTGTCTGTTGTCTACAAGAAAATTCGTCCCAGCTTTATGAATAAGCACTACCTTAAAGTTAAAAGGTGGAAAAGGATTTCAAATGCAACCAGAAGGCAACCAAGCATTGTCATCCTATGATCTAACAAAATAGACTTCAAACTAAAACTAATCAGAAGAGTCAAAGAAGGGAACTTCATTCTAAGCAAGGGAACAATTAATAAAGAAACCATCAATAAAGAAAAATTAGCATACTGAACATATATGCGCCAAACTCTGACTCACCCAAGTGTTGAAGGCATAGATAAACACCAACCCAGTAATAGAAGATTATTTCAATTTATCCATTACATAGGTTATCTGGACAAAAAATAAACAAAGACATCTTATATCAAATGGATCTAATGAATTTCTACAGAATATTCCACCAAAAAACACCAAAGGATATACATTCTACTCAACAGTCCATGGAAGCCTCTCTAAAAATAAATTGTATTCTGGGTCACAAAACAAATCTTAACAAATTCAGAAAATTGAAATAATCCCATGTATTCTATCTGACCATTATGCAATAAAACTTAAAATCAACAGGAAACAAATTTGTAATAAGTGCATAGGTCATGGAGGTTAAACAGCTTGTTACTAAATGATAAATGGGTCAAAGAAGAAATCAGGAAAGAAATAAAAATATCCCTGGAACTAAATGAAATTAAAACACAACACAACAAAACCTCTGGTACACATTAAAACCAGTTTTGAGACAAGAATTTCTAGATTCATTCAAAGTACCAACATTAAATCAAGAAGAGAGTGATCAATAACCTAAACAAACCCATAACAAATGAGGAGATTGAAGTAATAATAAACAGCCTTTCCACTAGAAGAATTCCAGGCCCAGATGGGTTCACAGCAGCATACTTCTAGACATCCAAATATCTACAGTACCCTTCTTAAATTATTTGATGGGGGAGTAAGGAAGGGGCAGAAAGATCACTTCCAAACTCCTTCTACAAAGCTAGTATTGCCAGTATTACTCTAATACCAAAATCAAGTAAAGACACAAAAAACCAAAACTACAGAACTTTATCCCTTATGGATATAGAGATAAAAATCTTCAAAATACTATCAAACCATATATATATGAAGTTATGAGATTTGGACTGGGGATGCTCCCCACAAGAGTTTTAGACAATCTAACAAAAGTCTCAGTGCCAGACATGAGAAACTTGCATTAAAATTGTTGACCAAAGTAGTCCAAGTGACTTGTAAAATAATACAGGCTATTTCTGCTGCCCTTGGTTGCCTTTAAGAGGTTGGAGTCTCTACAGCTGAGGACATCACATGCTTCAAATGCAGGATTTAGAAGATTCAAGCTGTGATGTAGTGGGTAGCCATTCCAGCTTTAATCTGGAAGTTCCAACCCCCATTGAGGCTTCGGCAACTGTCACGCCTACAAGGCGGGGCCAAGGGAGGACCCTGGAGACCCGAGATCGGGATGGGCCGGCTCTCTCTGTTCCTGGACCCTAGATGGTAGAGGTTGACCGAGCAGAGCTCCAGAGAACACCGCTGGACTGTGATACACCTTCCCCAGACCCCACGACCTACCTATCCCTTCATTTGTAAGTTACCCACTAAATAAATCTTCCTTTTAACTACATGGAGTGGCCTTAATAATTTCACCAATACTGTATCCAACCTGAAACCCTCCTTCCTGCAGTCTGGCTTTCATAGTATCAGAAAGTACTATGTAAGCTGCCAAGGGAAGGAAGCAACCACTAGTCCTACCTATCTGCAATGCCTATGGACCACAACATTGACCAGCATGGAAAGATATCCCTAGAGCGTAACAGTGGCATTCATGCCTTGGTAGCAACCAACAGCTCTCTAATTGGACTTAAGGTAGCAGAGAAATAATGCGTGGTACTAGAAAACTAAGCAACTACCTTGGGTAGTGAAGTTGTGGATCTTCAAAAAGAACCTACTACTACCACTTTACTATACCAACGTAATTCCTGTGTTCTAAAACTTACTCCCATGGATAAACAAATTAAAATATTGTCTTTACAGTCAACAGAGACCATTACAGAAAACCACACTGATCCTAGTATTGAAATCAATGAATTATGGTGAGCCCTACCCGAACAGATACATCCACAATACAACTCCTGCACCCAAGGCTCAAGGAACATCTCTGAAGAAGAGATGGAAAGATTGTAAGAGTCAGAGGATCAAGAAGTCTACTATGCTTCTGTGTCTCCTAGAATGATAGGGGTGTTTCACTCATAATACCTCAACTGTCCAACTAACTAAACAAGACTTGAGCAAAGACAATAGCAAGAAACATGCTAACATTGAAGGGGGAAAACCTCTCAGAGACTCAACCTCTAACCAAAAACTAAAGGCAGCTAATGATTGTTGAGGGGGTAAGAATTAGCCTCTCATAGGGATGAGCCCCTAATTTATTATACAATACAAAGTGGTCAGCCCTAAAGTATACACACACCAGCCACAACAAATGGACTCAGTAGGTTGTATGTATATAATTATGCATAATATGTATATAGTTACGTATTTGTGTACCAATATATATCAATAATAATAATCAAAGAAAAAGGCCATTAACTTGAGAGGAACTGAGGGGTTGGAGGCAGGGAACATGGGAGACATTGGAGGGAGGGAAGGGCAGGAGTAAATGAAATAGTTATATTTTAATTTTTTAATTAAATAAAAATAATGATAAATGAGATAGTACACAATAAAATCCCAGTTCTTCAGCAAATTAAAGTTAGTAGTTGAACTGGATGTTGACATTTTGCTTATAAATATCCAACTATAATTTAAAGTTGCCAATTTTTTTGCTTGAATTATAAATAACTCAAAAGGCAATTTAAAATGAAATGCCTCAAAAATGTCTGAGTTTTTGTATGATTTATATCCAGTGATTCTGACTCAAGATGATAGACTGAACCCACTGGTTTGACAGCCCACAATAAAATGGCAATGAAGAAATAAAACAAAATAACAGCCAAGAAAAATAGGAACTAACTGTTCAAAGGACAAAAAAATGGAGATTTTGTCACAGTTTGAGAAGAATTCTGGACACTGAAAAGAAGAATGAGTAGGGACATACCAATGGCACAGATAGGGTTACAGCCTTGAAATACCTGAAGATGTTTGCCCTGACCCCTGGGAGTGGTGTCTTACTACTGAGGAAGATCTAGACAGGACAACAACAAATGGTACAATTAAAGTACAGCTATGAATTTGGCCTAAAAGGAGGGCATCTGCATAAATACTCATTTCTGGAACAATCAATCACATGGTTACCCCTATGTAGAGGTCCTATGTTTCACCTATGGGCACAACACAAAGTAGAACAGAGAGTCACAAGACTGAGACTAACATAGCCTTCTGCAGGTCTTCAGATGAGACTCTAAAACTGGGCAGCTGCACACCGCATATGGAAAAGTCATGAACACTAGCATTCTCAGGCCCACAAAATGTCTAGCATCCATGCTATGTGATCTCTTGGCTGAAGTAGCATCCTCAAGAGTCTCTTTCTACATTAAGAGTACCAGAACTCCTATAGAACCCTGGGATGGAGAAAGAGAACCTGATGATGACTGTGACTGAATTTACTGCCAACAAACCTACTCAAAGGCATGAATTTGGATTTAATATGATTTTTTAAGTGACCAGTTTTTGTATTCTAATATTTAAAAACTGTGTGGAAGAATCATGTCCTAGTTAGTAGAGGTTTTGTAGGAATACAAGTTGATTTTAATAATATTAAATTAAGGATTGATCCTGAGTTCTCATGTTAAACACAAAAGAATTATATGCGTTGTTTTTCTCTAGTTAGGAAGTTCTTTTTCACAGAGGCATATTTAGCAATTTCGAAAGTGGTTGTCTGTATTCTAGGACTGAAAAAATAAGTTCGTCTAGCATAGACAATGAGAGTCATATTTCTTACAGTTAGGGGAAAGTAGTTATAAATAAGGCAATGTTAGCCTGAATCTTGTGGTATTGGACTGGAATTAGAAACATCAGTCTAAATTCACACTCTTAAATGTTCATGTAGATATGTAGGTATGTGTAGGCAGAAGTTTCTGTCTGGCAAGCAACTCCCAAATACCCAGCAGCTGCTTCCCAAATTACAACACAAAGGCTTATATTAATTATAAATGTTCGTCTGATAGCTCAGGTTGATTAACTAGCTCATACACTTAAATTAACCCACAATTTTTATCTATGTTTAGCCATGTGGCTTGGTATCTTTTCTCAGTACAACATTCTCATCTTGCTTCCTCTGTATCTGGCTGGTGACTCTTGACATGCCCTTCTCCTTCCCATCATCCTTAGTTTGCTCACCGTGCCTATACTTCCTGCCTGGCTACTAGCCAATCAGCATTTTATTAAACCAGTTTGAGTAACAAATCCTTACAGTATATAAGAGGATTATTCCACAGCATTTTCCTCTTTTTGTCTAATTAAAAAAGATTTTATTTTTAACATAATAAGATTATATACAACAAAACCAGGTATCAAGTAAGAATTACAGTTACAATATGCAGTCTATTTGTATTTGACAAAATCAGAGAGAACATTTAATTATTCATTTTAGATATTTTAGATAGACAGGTGGTCTTCAAGTACTTCAGAGATCTACAGAATATGACATTTAAGATATTTTAATAACATAAGGTTCTTTCTTTATTATGACAATGAGACATGTCTGCTCCTGGCAGTACCAATCTACTTCAGAGAAAATTATGGGTATCAAAGATACTCCATATGAAGTTGACTTTCTTTGTGGTCACTGGGCAAGAAAGTTAGCCACTGGGCAAGAAAGTGCCCTTGCCTCAACTGCTGACAGTATGCTGTCAAAATTGGAAAAGCAGGACAGAAAAGAAAGTGACTGCAGAACTTTACCAAGACAAAGTGGGACAATCCTTCAAAAATCCTGCCTCACAAAAAAAGTCTATTGAATATTCTAGGCCTGCAGGCTGAAGATAGATGCCCCAATGTTGCAAAGGAATCTTGAGTGACTGTCCAGGCATCTCATTATTTCTGTCATTTCTTATTTTTGGAAGTTGTTTGCTCTACACTTCTTATTTACTCAGGTGATATTATATCCTTCTCAGGTCTCTGATGGAGTTGCAGACTAGATAGTAATAATTATAGTCATCCTTTTAACAAATTCAGAAAAGAAATTCACTAAAGAGGTGTAAAGTGTATAAGGTTTAGAGAGACATAAAAAGATAGTTTTGGGTTGGTAATGCAAGTTAGGAAAAGTGAATTAGGTACAACACCTTGGACTCACCAGGACAGGATAGAAAATGGAGTATTTTCTCTGAATTTGTCAGATTCTAATGGGCTAGACATTGTTAATATAATTATTGCTATGTATATTTGTATATAGTTAGTATGCTTATTGTATACAGTTTTTCCATGTAAGTTAAAACCTTCACTTTTTATTTAGACAAAAGGGGGGAATGTTGTGTGACATTTCATTTGTGTTCTGACAAATAAAGCTTGCCTGGAAATCAGAGGGCAAAGCTAGCCACTAGTTAACCATAGAGGTCTGGAGGTCTGGAGAGAGAGGAGACAGGAAGTGACAAGACTGGGCAGAGAGAGGAAGTGATAAGGTGGGACGAAGACAGGAATCTCAGCCCTTTTGGCCAAAGAATTCTGAGAGGCAGGAAGTGACTGTGGCTGTTCCTCTGCTTCTCTGACCTTTGAGCTTTCACTCCAATATCTGATTCCTGGCTTTTATTGGTAAGACTAATTAGGATCACACTTCAGGTATGTAAATGCATTTGGCTCTTTCCAAAAAGGGTGTTAGAGCAATGACACCCTAATACCAAGAAAAAGCACTTGGTTTCCAGATGCCATTTTCCATATTTGGTTAATAGTTGATTTGAGGCCTGGGGTGGGGAAAACTGCAAGCTGATGTTAGGGTACTTTGTGTTTCTACAAAGCAAGGAATTGTTCAAAAAATGATGAGAAAAAAAAACAAACAAAAACCAAATTTAATGATGCTCTTTATGGTCAAATCTTAGACAGCCTGAAAATCAAAATGCACTTTGGTTGAAAGGATTCTCATCAGCATAACAAAAATAGTAAGTCATTGGCCCATAACAAGAGAAATAAGTAACAGAATAAGTTAAAGGAGGAGAGAAAAGGACTTAGAAGGCAGTTTGAAACTATGTCTACTAGAGACATAATAGAAATAAATTCTCCTATAAGACTAAAACTTCCCTACTCACAGATTCTTGGCCATATTTTCAATACCAGGCATGAGTGCCATCCTGTGGAGAAGGCCTTAAACCCAGTTAGAAAGTGGTTGGTTACCCCCATAGCATCCATGCCTCCTTGTACCACTATGCATACTGCAGAAGACCTACATAAGATCAAGTCAGTCAAAACTGCAGTGTGGATCGAGGGAGGCTTACAAAGCCTCACCCATAGCTTAGGAGCTATTGACAATTGATGATTGCTGAGAGAGGAAGAGTCATTTTATTTTCAGGGGTGTGGCCCCTAGAAGTTTACCATGATGCAGTGGCTAGCCCTACACCCAAGTGCATGTAGACGCCACTAATAGGACTCAGTGGATTCAAGAACAGGATTTGAAATTGGGAGAGGAATCAGGTATGGAGGAAAGAGGAACTGGAAGGAGTAGTGGGGGATCAGTATCATCAAAATGCATGGTTTATAAGTATGAAAAAGGAAGAAAAGCTCTTCTTTGGTGTAGAATTCCAAAAAATAAATGTAGAAGGAATAAAGGAAATAGAAACTTACTGTGTTACATATTGCCATATTAATTATTTTAGGCCACAATTATCTATGAACAAAATGAGTGGGTATGAATGTCAAGCGTAACGAGGTAACAATTGCAGTCTCAAAGCATCTCTCAGCAAGATACTCATTAATTATTAAAAAATAGTTATTACACAGGGGAAAAGCCTGAGAGTTACCACTTTAACAAAATGATCAAAATTAATATTTGGGAACAAATACAAATCATTTGTCTACTAATTCAGTACAGGGAGGATGACAGAGATGGAATTATTTTTCCAAAAATAATCGCATAACTTGAATTTGATTATAAGGAAATCACGGACAGACCAGAATGTGGGACATTGTAGAAAGGGGGAAAAGCTGGACTCTGCAAGTATGTTAGGTTTTTGAAAAAAAAATATTGAGAAATTACCGTAGATTGGAGAGACAAAGAAGATTTGACACTAACTGTATTACATTATCCTAAATTCAACTGGAAAAAAGAAATCAGTGTTATTGGTGAAATTTGCATGAGGTCTGTATATATGTATGATATATACTGTTCTACCCAGTACTCCTTTGGTGTTAGTCACTGGACTGTGGCTGTGTAAGATAATATTTGTGAAATTTTAATGAATTGCATATGTCTTCTCAGCTCTGCATTTACAGCATTCTATGATTCTAAAGCCATTCCAAGATGAAAGCTAAAAATGAATAGTCAGTGAAAAATACACAGGTAGATGGGAGCTTGATTTATACATAGTTGCAAATTACTTCCCCATTAGTTACTTACTAATCTATTCATCAATTAGATCTGTTAATGCTTATGATTTATACAAAGGAAATATAATTTCTTCACAGTATAAAAAAATTATAATACACCATCACATCCCAGCAGCCAAAATTGAGATCACTCACAAAAGGGGGAAAAATGACATCAAGAACATTCTAACAAATAACCATGTGGGACAGGAGTCAGTTCCTGCCAGTCTAGATAAATATAGCATGCATCACTGGCACCCAATGATGAAAAAGTCTACAAAATAACTACATGGAACTCTTTGAAAGTATTAATTCACTCCCCAGGACTTCATTCAAACCACCATTATCTCTGTCCTTGAGTAAGGTGACAACCCCTACAGTTGTTCTGTACTATGCCAACCCAGCTGTGGTGAGCAGTGTTTCTCTGCATGTTCTTCTCTGCCCTGGTCTGAGTTAGTGCAGATCACAGAGAAAGTAAACAAGCTTTGGAGGATGGAAGGAAATTAAAAGCTATTGGGTTCTAAGGTTGGTGTGGAGTTAGGTGCAGCCCCTATTCTTGGGGCTAGTTCCCAGGCTCACTTGATGAGTGTAGAGATGCAAGCTGACTTGCAGATCCTACAGTTCTTCCAGACCTCTTGCTTCATCATCTGCAAATCCTGAACTAGATGTGATGCAGCTGCTTAGATGAGGATACCAGCTTCTCCCAAATGCCACGTGTCCAGTAGAGGAGGTACTAGATGAGTGGTTCTCAACCTGTAGGTCACGACCCCTCTATCTCCAAAAATATTTACATTATGATTCATAACAGTAGCAAAGTTACAGTTTTGAAGTAGCAACAAAAATAATGTTATGGTTAGGGGTCACCACAACATGAGAAACTGTATTAAAAGGTTGCAACATTAGGACAGTTGAGAACCACTGTACTAGGTGCACATGTATCCCATTCCTCTTCACTTTGAAGCACATCCAGCCCTTCTGATCCACAGACCCAACTGAATGCAGAGGCCACGGTTTTCCTGAGCCTTTTACACCAGCTCCCACAGTTGTGTGAGGTGCAGTCTCTATGGTAGACATCTTACTCTGAATCATGGTCTCCCATTCTGTATTCAGAGAAGTTCTACTTGAACCATAACTCACACCTTCCTCTCAAGTCTCCCTCACCCCTTGCTCCAGCCCAATGCACACCCTCAGCTGGTAACGTGACTACTGCTCATGTAGAACCCCCCTGCCATGATCACTCATCTTCATGAGATAAAGAAACCTCCTCAATGCTGCCTACAAGTCCCCACAAGGTCTTGTCCTTAACTTCTTATCTCCCCTCTCCCCCAGTTGCTGCTTGTTCTCTCTTTTCCAGTCATGTCATCCTTACTTGGTCCTCAGCAGAGCTACACTCCTTAAAAACTTGGGAACTTGGCCTGAGTTGTTCCCTCAGCCAAGAGCTCTCTTCCCTCCTGTCCTCATCTGGTTGACTCCTCTTATATAAGTCAGATCTCGCACTGTGCAAGCCAACTCCCTATCCCTGGGCCTCCACAGTGTCAGTCCAATGTTGGTGGCTAGTAAGTGTACAACTCAAATTTTATTTGTCTTTGTGTGACACCTTGAACAGTAGCCCTCTATACTCTCAACCTGGAAGTTGGTGGAGGGTCTCTGTGTGTTCGGTTTATCATCCCATCTCCAGATCCCGCCATAGAGTCTATAACATGATAGATAAAGATAAAATTTTGTAAAGAAGGTAGTACATTAACCAATTCATATGTTTCTTAGTCTTTATAGAAATGTTCTTGTTTGCTTAAGAAATCTTACATGGAATTCTGCCAACGTTAGTCTAAGTAGCTTTAAATGAAATAACTATTTCATCAAAGGCCAAAGGCATGTGGGTCTTCCTTTATAAAAATAAAAGCAACAATGTACTGTTGCCAAACTTGTTGAGTTATGTTGGAGTTAAATTAATTGGTCAAAGACAGCAAGTTGGTTCAAAAGGTAAAATCACTTGCCAACCAAGCTTGGTGACCTGAGTTCAATCTTGGGATTCCATGATGGGGAAAACCAGCTCCCAAAAGTTGTCTTCTGATCTCCATAGGTACACTATGGCATAGAAATGTCTGCACTCACACATCCATCACACAAACACACACACACACACACACACACACACACACACACACACACACACACAAATGATAATAATAATACAATAACAATAATAAATGTTTAATTTTTCATTAATTTATTAGAGTGATGGAAGTTTTCTAAAGCTTATCCTCCTGTGGCCAGGCCTGATCTCCCACAACATGGCTTTTACAGACACTACTTGTGTTTGATGAGTACTGACACATGCTCTGAGACTGAGCTACTCTGCAAGAGGTTCACATATACATGTAGAGTCACAGTTACACAACCTGGAGTTACAGTTCACTCCAGCACTGCCATTCTGGTCAGGAATTTTTCTCAGAGCCTGGAGAAGAGAGTCAGGTGGTGTCTTACTAGACGTTAAAGTTCTCAAGCATGTAAAGAATACAATCAAGTTTCAGGAGGATGTAGTTAGATATGTAGGAAGATGTATGAAGCCCTGTTAGATTGACAGAATACCATTTCTACCCACTAAGCGAGTCACAATCAAGAAACAGAGACTAGAGAAAATGAACTCCATTAACACATCACAACATAATGAACTATGGTCATAGTCTATGACAGTACTCGGAAGATTATGGCAGTTGAAATGCAGTTTCTCTGGCCCCTTCTATGGCCTCTGCCCCTGCCCCTGCTTCTGCCTCTGCTTCTTCCACTGCCTCTGTCTCAAGTTGAAACGTGTAACAGAACAGACACCAAAGATCTCTCTATACTCACCGTTGTTTTGAAGTATACAGGAGTGATAGCTCAAATAAGCCCCAGAAGCTCAACTACAGATATCTCCATATGACTACACAATACAGCAAGTGTTAAAAAAAAAGAAGAAGAAAAAAAAACATTAAGACATCCAACTACTTAGTACATTATTAAATACAAGATATTTGGTGACCATGCATCTACATACATCTCCAGCCATCATATTCTATCCGTGTGCAATCACATTTCTCTCACTTCATCTTATACATACACACATGTCTGTGCCCTTTACTCCGGCCACATCAACATCACTGATTCCTTGTCCTCTCCGTGCTGTGTCTAGCCATTCATCCTTTACACAAGCAATTCCCTTTGCTTGAAATTTCTTCTTGCTTTTTTTCCATCCGGTCACCTCCTTATCACTTCCTAGACCTCAGTTGAAGCATCACAGTGAAGCATTCACAGATATGTTCCCTGACAAGAATAAATAGCATTGCCACAAACTGTGCCATCTAAATGTAGCCATTCTGGTTTTCAATGTGCATCTATTTGATCTCTATTTGATTTGTCATTTTGAGAAGGGCTAAAGACTCCCTGTTTTTGCTATGTGAGAACCCATCTTTAGCAAATACTCAGTAAGTAATAGAATGTAATTAATGGGGTGATAGGCCATGCTCAACACAAGATAATTTGAATTAATACCTCTTAGTGTTCTGTCACAGTAACAAAAGAATGTGAGAAAATATACAAAAAGAAAAGGCTCATTCTGGTCCATGGCTTTGAAACTTTAAGTCTATTGTGTCAGGCCTGCGGTGGCATCGCATGACGGTAGTATGTGATTAAACAAAACTGTTCATCTCAAGGGTAGAACGTGAAAGGCAGGAAGAGAACAAGACCAATTTCCCATAATCTCTGACTTAAGTGCATGTGTAATGACCCACGACTTGCTTCTAGGCCCTCCTTCTTAGTTTAGCCACTTCCCAATAGCACTATAATGGGGAACAAACCTTTAGCCAATGAGCCTTCGCAGGACATTCTAGATCTAGACTATAAGCAACCTCTATCACTATTAATGTGCTTACATTTTCATTCTGCAAAAGCATAGGCAATATGAAAAGACTAATGTGTACTCTGCATGGGACCCGTGTCTCTGTCTTGCAAATTTACCCAGGTCATCTCACTTCTATTATCTTCAGGAAAGCAAGTGCCCTGACACTGAGAAAAACTGAACTCTGAATCAACAAGTGGATGGCCATTAACAGAGAACTCAAGCATTCTCCTATATTGTTATTTGTTGGTCAGTGTGTGGTTTTGGTGAGGCTATCAAAGCAAACTCCAGGAGAGCTGCCAGTGTGCTTCTGAAGCGATTTTTAACAATCTATTTCCATCAGCCTCATGCAGTTCCACACCTATTCACACATTCCTTTGAGATTCAACTTCATTCCAAAAGCCATCAGTTAGTTCAAAAATCACAGAAATCAAATTAAACCTCAAGAAACTTCATCAGAATTGTTTGATTAATTTAAACTAATTCCAATCCAGTTGACAACCCCCAATGCTGAAGTGTCTGTCATTTGTCCAAGAGATGCATGGAAACATTTTATACTAATCTTAGATTTTGCTTGTTTATCCCTTACAAATTCTGTAGACATGTTTACTATCATGCCTTTATAACTTCTTCATAAATTTTTCACTCCCTCCCGAGTGTATGGCATAACCATTTCAATCCCCTTCTCACTTTGTAGTTGTGAAGTCATATCAAATAGTAAAACAGACACCCATGACCACTGAGAGTAAATAATATGGTCTCTCAGCCCTGACTAGGCTTAGTTCATGTGGGCTAAGCATTTTCTCTCAGTTTAGTAGCTTCCCAAGACCCCTCCTTCTTTAAATTTACTACATTCCATGATGTAGACGTGCAGGAATTTTCAACAACAATTGAGTCTCTCTGTCCCAAAGAGAATCTGTAATACATCCCTGAATTCTTTGCAGATGAAGCTCAAAGCGATGTCAGCTGCACAATCACATCTGGACAGCAGTGCATTTTTAAGAGAATGAGGGGAAGAAGCTGCCATACCAATCACAGTCCTAGCAAAGCCGTGGAGTGTCATGCAGGGTTCCAATAGAGGAGGTGGGGATACATGGTGCCATTGCTGATGAACAGCAGTGTCTGTATTCACTGACAGCAGCAAAAGTCTCAATGGCGTTTTTCTTTTCTGACTACGTAGGCTCCAACTCTGATTTTCTGATGGTCCCAGCAACTTTATAAACAGCATGAGACCATTTTTAAATGTTTTTGTTTGTTGATTTTAATGCAAATATACAATGTATTTTGATCTTACCTCCCCAACCCTGCTTCCAACTCCTCCCACAGGCACCTACCACAGCATCCCCTCCCCAATTTCATGTGTACATAGTATGAAGAAAAAGGGGGAAACAAACTGAGGAAGGGATAAGTTATGGAAGATCACAAGGTAGGGCAGAGGAAGATGGGGGAGAGATATAGAAACCTACTATTTTACAAACTCTCTCTCTCTCTCTCTCT
>CABHPR010152950.1:25789-47593 GCA_902168415.1 Peromyscus melanophrys
ATGACACCTTTTAAGAAGTTTTTAAGTTCTTAAACTACCTGAGTAAGTTCTGGTATATATGATGCACGCTGACAAATGGATACCAGTAGCATTATGCCTTCTATGACAGTCGCTGTGAGGTGACTTGTGAGCTGAGCCAGTCACTGATCTAGCTTCCAGGTAAGCATCCCATTGTGTGCAGCTGCGTACAGAAGACCTAGCTTATAGGAAGTCTGTGATCTCACATGGAGCTGAACAGAAGCATTTCCTTGTTTTCAGTTTCATGTTGGATGACAATGAGTCCTCTGGCACACAAGTCACATGCAGGATACATTTTGCTATAGAAACTCCACTGAGACATTGTTCAGAGAAGTGTGAGAATACATCAGAACTGTGTTATATCAGGATGTATCAGGAGGTGTTGGATGAGTGTAGTTGCCACATGTGCTTCAGTTTCCAAACAGAAATGTGATGACAACAGTATTATCCCTGTCCATGACAAGGCCCTGCCCTCTAAGAGGAAGCTGTGGTAGATTTGAATTCCAAATCTTGTCACCCTGGGACTCCATCATGAAAACTGTATATATTGTTAGCATATTTCAACACGCAAATCTAGCATCCGTGTATGTAAAGTTTCTTATTACAGCACAGCACCCACTTGCTAAGTTATCCAGAACCTTCATAGTAAATGTACCACATATGTGAAGTTTATGTAAAGAGACTATGAAATCCTATGTCTCGTGGATGTTAAAGTACGAAGCTCCAGTCCATCTAGGGCTTTCACTTTTTGGAGAAATGTTTCTTTATGACTATTCTGCCAACTGTATCACTGTTATATTCTTCTACCAAATAATACTATTTCTCATATATTCAGTATATTCAAATCTCCTGGTAGTATAACCAACCCCCTTACTACTTAATTTCCATTCTGTGCTACATAATATCTTATTAGTTATTTTATCCACGCACCTGACTCCTTTGAACTGCAAGTTCCCTGTGTATGAAATGTGAATGACAATACCAAATCTATCTGATGGATAATAACATCTTCTCTTGTGGCATTCATGAGCAGTCCAGAAACAAGCAACATATGAAACAAGTACCCTTCCTCCAGAACATAAGAGGGTATTCTAGTTTGCTTTTCCATTGCCAAATACAACTTGAAGAGGAAAGGGTTTATTTCAGCTTATAGGCTGTCGTCCATCGTGAGAGAAGCCAGGGCTGAAGCTCAAAACAGAAAAGTGGAGGCAAGAACTCAAGCAAAGACCAAAGCAGAATGCTGCTTCCTTGCTTGTGTCTACTGGCTTGCTTAGCTATCCTTCTTATACAGTCCAGGCCCACCGTGGTTCTTGGAATTGCCAGGTTAACATAATGTTGAAGAACACCAGTCAGACTCATGATAATAATATTTTATGTTTGTCTCTCAAGATAATATGCCTCAACTCCATACAGATGTGCTCATGTTAGTTAAGATTGTATAATTCTCCAAATATGTATCAAATGTTTCCCAAATATGTAGACATTAAGTGAGGATCTCGAGGTGTATATGGCACATATTAGATTATAATTATGTAGAATAAACAAAAGGGAAAGCAGAAGGAATGAAGTGAAGAGGAAAGTAGGCGATGAAAAGACACTCATACCCTGATTAAGAAGCTGTGGAACTGTTCATGCCTATTTAGCTCAGCAAAAGGGTGCATATTAAAACCATTAATATCTTTCCCTGACCTGATTCTATAGACATAGCAATCCAGTTGCTTTACCTATAAGTAGACTTTGAGAAGGTTACAGATGTTTCTATTTCACAGGCTTAACCTAACAATTTCCTTTTTTGCTTTTGTAATGGCTAGATTTTTATCTACATTGTGTTTCCAGAGCAAGTACATTTTCTAGTCTGATTTAACTTTGAAACAATTTAGAAAATGCTTAAATATGTTCAAAGCATTGTCTTATACCTAAAATGTTACTTAACAGTGTGATGATTTCAAACACAGGCTTTGGAGTAGTGCTTTCCCATTTGATGGCTGTGTAATCTTGGGCAAGTTACTGTGTGAGTCTAACTTTCCTGTTCTTAAAGATGAGGAGGAAAATAGTTGCAAACACATATGGTTGTCATGAGAATAAATATTTATTTATTTAAAGGATTTAATAAAGTATGTTATTCTTTTTTAATTTTTCAAAGTAATAAAAAGTAAAAACAAAGAAGTTATAAAAGTAAAGTAGTGGGTTATTCCCCATGTATTCAGGGGCAAGAGGGTACAAATGAGTTAATTCTTAACACTTAAAATACTTCGGTCCCTTTATTACTACACTTGTTTGCATTTTATCTCAGTCATCCTATGTACATATTTGTGTGTGCTGGAGGAAGAAAGCATGTACATCAGTATATTTGTTTTCACAATATGTGAAACTATGTGCTGTCAAAAGGTGAGCTCTATTTCAAACACTTCTCAGTGTTCAGTCCAGGGCTATCCTCACAAAAGAATGTAAAAAGTATTACCCAAGGAAGAAATCTAAGTAAGCAAATGCTACAACCCAGGAGGTGACTGTTTACTGAAACCCAGTGTCTACAATTTTTCTCCACATTCTAGATTTCACTTTTAGAACTTTATAACTTAGTGCATCCAAAGGAAGTACTGCACTTGAATTGGAGATTGTTTTAGAATTATCCAAACTAACTTTGCAATAAAAATGAGAAGCTGTCTTCCAATTCCTAGTCATTCAAGTGATATTTGATTTCAACTATAATACAGTTCAACAACTCTAAGCAGTGTAATTAGAGTCAATGGCTGAGATAGATTCAGTTCTTAGCCTAACCTAGAGTCCACATCCCAGTGCTGAATTAAGAAAACAGTAAATATAAAGGAGAAGTGGGAGCAAGAATTGCTATAAAGAAAAACAAAGCACTGTGGGGGATAAAGAAGAACCAGCAACTAGGAGCGAGGTGGCTACTAGCCAGAATGATCAGGAAGGTGCACCAAAGAAGTGTGACTTGATTCAAATTCTAAAAAATAAGGAAGATCACGCTGTGTACATCTCTGACAGAACATGGTTACACAACAAAGTACAGGTGAGAAGGTCTCGATGAGAATGGACTTGACATGTTTTAAAGTGAGATTTGTATGGCTGAGAGCCGGAGGCCCAGAGGAGTCTGCTGACCATGAGGTTGGAAGAGGCTAGCTAGCTCTCGAACGCCCTGTAAGCCACATAAAGGCCTTTGAACCCATTCTAAATGAACTGGAAAAGATTCAAGAAGATGACTGTTACTTGGTTTGTGCCTTAACAAGTGTGTAAAGGAAACGCTTTAGGAAGGGAGAGCGTGAAAACAGTAGGACACCATCGTAGAGTAAAAACAGCAAGTGATTATGCTAACTTGACAGCAACAGGACTGGCCAAGGGGCTTCTGCTTGGACACTCCTGTAAACGGGGGCTATCAATAACGTGGGGACCACAGCTCCACGCCACTCTAAAGAAGAAGGAAAAGTTCGCTCTTCTTGGAGCAGTTTAACGATGTGCGTCAAAGCTGCGGAAGATGTCTTAGAGCTGGGAATGTAGCTCATTTGGTAGCATGCTTGCCTAACATGCTCAAAGCGCTGGGTCCATCTCCAGCACCACCTAAATGTGACACAGATCCATAATCCTAGTAGCACTTGAGATATGGAGGCAGAACAATCTGGAATTCAAGATCATAGTCACAATATAAAGCAAGCTTGAGGACAAACTGGGCTACTTGTGAGTCTACATTTTAAAAAAATGGTTAAATGTTTGAAACTGTTTTTCTTCTGCACATGAAACCTACTCTACACAGTCCCTCTGTAATAAATATTTTAGCAAACACACAAACACAAAGTGAACTTAATTGTGGCATCAGTTGTAAGCCAAAAAAAAAAAAGGTGTTAAATCTTGGTCATAAAAAAAAAAACATGATGAAATTACGTTATTAAAGTTTAGTAGATTTTTTGTGATGGAATTAAAATTTTTAGGAGAAAACAAGTCATCATAGAAAATGCTGAGTGATAGGCCAGCAAGTGCGGGCCCCTGTGGAGGTCTTCCTACATCTTGAGATTGCGCCTTGCATCTTAAGTGAGCCGAGCAACGGTCTTCCTGGAATTTTACTTCCGCTTCCGGGTCTGGCAATATGAACTCTCCTGAGGAGACGTCCGTTCCAGAAGATGTGGAAGGTGGAGACCAAACCAAGAGTTCAAGCCTTGTCCCAAGACGTACTGAGAGCAGCGAGGGTGAAGGCAGTCTCCCAGGCCCCAAAAGCAGCGAGGTCCCGTTGGTGTCCCAGCTGGAAGTGTCAAAGCCCACGTCAGTCGTACTTTGGGCTGGCGGGTGCCTGCCGGATTCCACGGTGTCCAAGGAAGAGAGTCTAGATTCCCCAGCCGAGGAGAAGGTGGTTGGTTTGGACTGCCTCTCCCAACCCAGGGTAGAGACTGTAGCCACTGTGCAGCAGGTGACCAACTCAGAGGCACCAGGAGTTGGAGAACCATCCCCAGAGGGCTTTTGTGCTGAGACTGAGCGGAGCTCCAGCAAGAGAGGTCTGCAGGCCTCAGGCTCCGAGGAGGCAAAGCCGGCCCCTGCTGCTACTCTCTTGCCCAAGGGACGGGAGCAAAGCAGGGCTTGGGTGACCCCGAGGAAAAGTACCACTGGTAGGATGGTGATCGGCGGCGAGGATACCCACTGTCCCACTTCTGAACCGGAGTTGACAGATGAATTAAATGAGGTACAGACGATGAGGGTGACCATTTGCCTCAAAGATGGGAGCCAGCCTAAGACCAGTGGTCCATCAGAGACCGGAGACATAGCCAGACACTCACATGTCCAGGCCAGGGACAGTTTCATCCGGATGCCCTCCTCCCTGCTAACCTCTACTACCCGAGGACTCACCTCTGGCATGGAAAGGCAGGCCTCGAAGGAACTGGAACCCTTTTCCTCTAAGAAAAAGCCAGGAGTCTTGTGGGGGAAGGGAGGAGCCAAGCCCAGCTATCCAGAGGTTCCTGGGGTGGGTGGTCTGCCCAAGGCCAATCCTAGAAAGAAGATGATCCCAAAGAAAAAACCCCTGTGGGACGCCTCAACAGTAACCCTGGGGAGAGCCTTCCATCAATGGGGTCAGAGATTAAAGTCAGCTCCTGCAGAACCAGCCACCTTCCCCCCAATCTCTGGTGTTGGGCTACCTGGGAGGTCCAATAAATGCTCACTGCTGCCTTTGAGACCCAAACAGTGCAAGAACTTCTACACTGGGAAGAGACCTGGGACAAAGAGGACAAGGGACTTACAGTTGGTAGCCAAAGAAGACACTGACTCAACCAGAGATCCCTGCTCACAGGTTCCATTTCCAACACACAGGGCAGAGCCATCCTGCCAGAGTATGCATCAAGAATTCAGCAGTGGGGATATAAACACCAGAAGCCTCCAGGACCCAGAAAACTCTCAGTCCTTAGCCCTGAGCCAAAAAGGCATCATGTCTAGAAGGTCTGCAGCCTCTGGTGACCAGGAACCACCTGTAGGTCCCTCACCCCTAGATCCAGAGGTGCAGCAACTACCTGGAACACAGGGCTGTCCCCATTGTCCAGAATTACAGAGGGAAATAGAAGACCTCAAAAAACAGCTGTCTGCCCTGCAGGCTGTCAATGAGAAGTTCCAGGCACTTTCAAGTTAAAGCCAAGGCATGTCAAGCACACAAGACAAGCCGCTGGTGTCTGTGGAGCCCGGCGCTGCAGTCCAGCTACTTCCTTCCGGTTCTTCCTGTAGATTCTTTCCTCTTTACCTCCTACCCCTTCCCCAGTTGACAGTAGTTCAAAGAAGTACTTCCTAGGAAGGAAAATAAAAGTTTGTGATATAAAGTAAATAAAGATGACTATAAAGAATGCCAGCTTATCTCTGCCTTCTTAAAACTAGTCTAGGTATGAACTAGGCCTGCAATGAATCAAGAAGGAAAATGATGTGTTAAAGAGGTCAAGGGTATTTTTTTCAAACCTCTATATGTTTTTCAAACTACCAGTTTGTTTGTTTGTTTCCTTGAGAATGGGCCTACATCAAGGAAATCACAATGGTTCTCCAGATAAACCTAAACTTCCCTCTCTGATCCTAGATGCCTTAGAGGGAATTGCTCCTGTGTGGGACTAAGTCCTTTTACAGGGCTAGGACTAAGGATGGGAAAATGCGAATATAAATCTAGGTGCTTTTGTGTCATTTTAATATTTTAAGCAGAGAACTTAGTCAGCTGACACCTCTTCCTATCTATTATCCCTTCTTCTCTTGGAAATGGTTTGGATTCTCCCCCGCCCCATAGCCTTTGTCCACACACCAAGGAGCAACCTGTCCATGTGGTAGCATCAATGCTCTCAGAGGCTTGCCAGACCAACTCTAATTCACATGGTGACCAACTAGTGCTACAGTGGCACAGCCAGAATTTCAGAAAGAAGTCAGTAGGGTCTGTTGAATACCTGGCCCAACCAAACCCAAATGTAACCTCTCTATGTGATAATTCTCCAGGCCTGGAAAGCAGAAAAGAGATGCAAGGCCATAGTACTGAACCAAAAGCAGAGCTTGCGGGTTGTTCTCAAGCAGAAGCAAAATGGAGAAAGGACTTGGTAGGAGTCACTTTTCCCGAAGTTCTTTATTCATGTGTTAGATAAAGCGACTTTATCACTTTTCACATCCTCCCCCCCATTTCACCCCATGACAGACACCTAGGCTGTACTGATCAAGCATATGGTACTCTTAGGAATCTAGAAATAGAAAGCATGCTTTATTTGCTTCAAAGATGTATCATCCTGTGGATAGGAGGGATTCACACCAATATCAGAGAACAAACCACAATGCATGGTGTAAAAATAACTGTAAAGCTATGTGGCATGCAGTAAAGAACCCTTGGGCGTAGATATTAGCTCATCTTTAAATCTCAGCTTCAGTCCTTTCTAATCAAGAGCCCTTGGATGACTCAGCTTAATTTTGTTGAGCTTTCATTTTTCTGTAAAATGGGGATAATAACAATAAGGCTTCCTGTGTGAGGAAGAACTGCCTAAAGCTTAAAGTCAAATTTCAGGAAAATATAAAGGACTGCCTGTGGTTTTAGATCTAGAGACAGTAGAGCACAATCCTGATGGTAGATTTCATACCCTAGAGGTGGAAATAGCTGCCCCCACCCCACCCTGTGTAACTAATGGGATAGATCAAGGATTAGTGAAGAGACCATCTCTGGACCTTCTGTAACATCACAAGGAAAAGGCAATCAGGTAGTTGGAAGGGGGACACCAAGTTGGAAGCATTGCTTGACACCCTCTGAGCTGAAAGAGTCCAAGCCAAAAAGCACTGAGTATGCACAAGATGAAGTTTTGTGAAAACTTGCAGTGAACCAGGGACATTTCCACTCTTCTAAGGAAATGCTTTCATATCTCTCTCTCTCTCTCTCTCTCTCTCTCTCTCTCTCTCTCTCTCTCTCATATGAATACAACACTGCTCTATGAAAAGCTTCATTTAAAAGTTATCAAGGAACGCTGGGTGGTGGTGGCTCACACCTTTAACCCCAGCACTCGGGAAGCAGAGGCAGGCAGATCTCTGTGAGTTCAAGGCAAGCCAGGTCTACAAAGTGAGTTCCAAGACAGCCAAAGCTATCTAGTGAGAACCTGTCTCAAAATAACAAAAAAAAAAAAATTATCAAGGAAAGTTGACAAAATATCTGTACTACTTAAAGTAGAACAGACCCAAAAAAAATCACCTAAATGGGAGGCAGTACAAGGAAACATATTTGTGAAATGTATGATGATAGACGAGAATTGTAATCAAAATGTCAAACATCATCAAACACTAGTTCAGGCTTAGTATATGATCAGAGCAAAGGAGTAATTTTCTTAGTAACACTATGTTCATAGAACAGAGAGAGAAGGATCATCTATTCTTAGCACTCAGAAGAGAATTGTGGAGAAAATGACCATAAATGAAAGGTCATGCTAAACGCTTACAATGGGCCAGAAACACTACAAAAGGAGATGTTGCTCGGTGGTGGAGCTCTTGCTTAGGATGCATAAGGTCCTAGGTTCTATCACCATCATAGTAATAAAGAAAATTACATGGATGAGAGATGTACAGAAAAGAGCATCATAGATTTGGAAAATAGTTAAAACTAGTGCCTTGAGGAAGATATCAAAAACAAATAATATTCAAGCCAGAATAAAATTCTAGTATAGGGAGAAAATATTGATATAACAATTAAAACACCTGCCCAGGTCAGCAAAAGACTCTCCATTCCATCTCCCTAGACTAATCCCAATTTCTGTTGGCAATAATTAAAATAAAATCAGCAATTTTGACCAGATAATACAAATTTTCAAGTTTGAGAAATATTTTTGAAACTTATTTTACATAACAAACATTTTTCTAAATGTAACAAATTCCAGAAACTGTAAAGGAAAAAATGGACAAATTTGATTAGTTTTTTCAATACATCATGAAAAGGAAGTTCACAGGAAGCATAATTAGCCATAATAGCTGCATGAACAGAGATTCAGTCTTGTTATAATGAGATATGCAAATTAAAACTATCAAGAGATACTACTTCTTAAATAGAGTGGCAAAAAGTAAAGAATCTTAGTAGTACTTGGGATCACCAAAGGTATTTGTATTGGGAGCATCATTCA
The DNA here is from genome assembly GCA_902168415.1 of Peromyscus melanophrys. Lineage (NCBI taxonomy): Eukaryota > Metazoa > Chordata > Mammalia > Rodentia > Cricetidae > Peromyscus > Peromyscus melanophrys. The sequence goes on from CABHPR010152950.1 coordinate 34,411, forward strand.
CATGTGCTTTATGAAGAAAAATTGACAATGTCCATTAAATATAAAAATGTGCACACCAACAATTCCAATTTTAGTAGCTCAGTCTCAGCTATTCCTATACCCTAAAAGTCATATATATATACATATATATATGTATATATATGAATTACTTACAGTAGCAAAAATAAGCAGCCCACTAAATTTCCATCAACTAAATAAATTCTAGCACAGTTAATAGTGATGAAACAGCCTACCACCCAGAACAGTGAGAAATCTCCTTGTTTACGTGTGTGGAGTAAATCTCCACAATAAGCCATTTAGTAATAAAAGCAAAGTACAATATGTATACAGAAATTCTATGAGTTGGTGCATGCTTAAATAAGCATTTGAAAATTGTGATTATCACTGTAAGAACAGAGGAGAAGCAAGCAAGCATGTGTCTGTGATGAAGTAAAACAGATCTTGAAGAGTCTGACAGGAGAAATGAGAATGACCTCTTTGATTCTATAGGTTTTTGTATTATCTGGTCAAAATTGTTTATTTTATCTTATTTATTGCCTCCAGAAATTGGAATCAGTCTAAGGAGATGGGACGGGAAGGTTTTGTTGCCCTGGGAAGGTTTGGGGAGTTTTCTATATTATAAACCCACTTCTGTATTTCTTGAGATAATAAGTATTTATTTTTATCATGGTTGGAAACTTCAGAGATTAGGCATAAAAATAATTTCAAATTCTCTGTTCTATTTAAGATACCGTATCCCACAATTTGGCTGTTTGTGCCAACACTGCAAGTAGAAAATATGTCACTGTAGCTATAATAGTGACAAAATGTTCCATGTATTATAAGAAAGCAAAGAGGGATCAGTCAATTCTGGAGGCAGACGAGTGGTTACCAGGAAACCCAGAGATAGAGATGAAGATTAAAGTGACCCTTGAAGGATGTTCGTTCACTCAACAGACCTCTGGTATGGAAGTTATAGACAGATGCTAAAGCATGAGCATAAGAAAGCATAGTGCTATACGGAACCTGTCATGTTTGCAGAGGGCCTGGCCTCTTGTAGGGCACAAAGATAGGAAGGGCACAAGAGAAAGAACTAGACAAGAGGTGGAATGGGGAACTGAGGTAGAGGCAATATCACAGGAAGCCTAGCTGCCATGCTAAGACAAATAAGGTGCTTTTACAAATCAGTGGATCTAAATCTTATTAGCTATCAAAATTACCTGAAGGAGCTTCATAAACACAAGTTTTCTGCACTCTTCACAATCCAAGATCCCCTGCCTAAGAGAATGGTGCCACCTACAGTGGACATCTCCTCGCATCTCAATAAACGTAATCAAGATAATCCCCTATAAACATGCCCAGCGGACCATTTCCCAAGTGACTCTAACTTTGGTCATGTCCAGAGTATCAGATTCAGAATCACTTTTTGAACAGATAACTCAACTGCTTCCACCAACACACAGCCTGGTATTAATGCTCAAATGACACATTATATATAAGTATTCAACTAGGGTTCTTTCAGTAAAAGTTTTTCTGTTGTGGAGTCAACACAACAGAAGATCTGTCTGCTCCACCTGTAGTTATGAGGATACAGGAGACAAGGGTCCTATCATTAAGGAGTTATCCAATCCTCTGCAAAAAAAGAAGTCACAATCTGATAGGAGCCTAAAGGGTCTATCTTCTATAGAAATAAGCCTGGCAAGTATCAGTTTTGAATTGAACCCAGAATATTAAATGTGTGTGTATATGTTTAAACTTCCCCAATCTGTAGATGAGAAAATTAAGGCATAGAACCACATGCTGATGCCCAGAATCACACAGGAAATACTTGTCAAGAACTTAAAATGAAGACATCTAAAAATCTATCCCTACAGCACAGGAGACAATAACTTCAAGTCCTAATCCTATAACTAATCTTCCTGCGTGGATTAGGAAGGCAAAGTGGTTTGGATATTACCTCATCTCTTAAGAGGCTCAGATAATTATAGAAACTTGTTACTAGATGATCCACAGAGAGAGATTATACAACCTGAGTTCATTGACAAATTCAATGACAGTGATGGTTACTGAGTATCTGGAATATAAGTCAAACAAATAAAGAAACAGGTTTCTCTCTGAGTCTCACCAGTTATCTCATCCAATATGCATCAAGGTGAAGGAGACTTATTCTTGGTTGTTCTCATCTCTATTAACTGTGAATCTAAGGTTTCCTGTATTCCTTTCTTCTTGAGTAAAGTTTGGGTCTTAAGATATACAGAAGAGATCACAGATACATAGCATGTATGCTACCTATAACTTGGCCTCTGTCCTTCACAGACATCACTAATCAATACCAATACTTTTTTCCACTACACCTAAGAAAATCTTAGTCTTTTCCCACACAACACTAGACAACTTTTACTCTCTAAGATGGCATATGACTCTAAGATATATGGATTTGATTTGATTTTGCACGCAATCAAAGCTAGAATTAAACCTGAAATGCAGCTTCTTGAAGCACAGAGTGGTGCAGGATAAGCAAGAGGAATGTTCTAATGAATAACAACAACAGTTAATGGATGTATAAAAAAGAAGCCTGGTATCAATTCAAAATAATTTAATAACCATATAGTGAGGCCCCACACTATGATGAAAGAAAGATAGATAGATAGATAGATAGATAGATAGATAGATAGATAGATAGATAGATAGATAGATAGAGAAATAGAGAGATAGAGAGATAGAGAGAGAGATGAGTGATAGATGATGATAGGTAGGGAGATAGATAGACAGACAGATAGATGGATAGATAGACAGACAGATAGAGGAGAGACAGAGAGATAAATGAAGTCCTCATCTTTAAAAGATTCTATACCCAGGTTTGGTGGCACACATCTTTAATCCCAGCACTCGGGAGGCAGAGCTAGCCCGATCTCTGTGAGTTCAAGGCCAGTCTGGTCTACAGAGCGAGATCCAGGACAGGCACCAAAACTACACAAAACCCTGTCTCAAAAAAAAAAATCTATAACATATTCCTGTTAGATAGGAGCCTATAAATAAATAATCTTTAAACAACATTATAATGACTATCGCCAAGAATTTCATGCTTTCAAATAGAGGTCATAACTTCCACCATTTTGTACATGACACCCACAATAAGACATGGTGGAAGTAATGAATTCTGTAATGTTTGTTAAATTGATCTAGGAGCAGAGATTACCATACTTAAATTTTTAATAAATGAGCAAAAGCTTTAAGGAAGAAGTCAAAGTTCTCGTGAAGCTTAAGAAATCCTTATTTGGGGTCTAAAGAGATGGCATGGTCAGTAAAATGTTTGCCTTGCAAGAATGAGGACCTGACTTGGATCCAACATGGGGGTGCATGCTTCTAATCCCAGAGCTGGAGACATGGAAACAGATGAATCCTTGGAGTTTACTGGCCAGCCGGTTTAAACTATTTGGTGATCTCTAAGCCAATGAGAGACCCTTTCTCAAAAAGTAAGGAGGATAGCACCTGAGGAACCATAACTGAGCTTGTCTGAGGTCTCACCCATATGTTCGAATGTGCATGCATATGCACCCACACCTGTGCACCTGTACACACATGAAAACACATAAATCCATAAAAATTTAATATTTTTCCAAATTACAAGATATACATAGAAGAGACACTCATTTTTGCAATCTTGCTGCAAAATTATGATGAAAACAAAATAAGGTTGGGAATATAGTTCAGTGGTAGAAGACTGGGTACCTGAAGAGTATGAAGTTCTGAATTCAATCTCTAATGCTCTAGAAAGTTCTATATCTTCTATTCATTCACAGATAATGGCTTGTTACCTTCCAGATGATTTAAAAAGAGTTTAATAAGTATAATAAAGTGAAAAATATGAATGTTTTCATCAAAGCTGTTGTGATCTATCTTATTTGCTGTAGAAATCTTGGGAACCCCACATTCAATAGCACTTACAAATTCCACCTGGGTACACTCTTTCACAGCTGTCTTTCATGTGGTTTATTTTGTGGAAAATTAATTAAAATCAATTAGGATGACATGTCATTGATTGGCCTGGTTTTACTCATGTGTAACAAAATTACAGAAGCAAAGATTGAAGGGTGGTGGTGTGCCACTTGTTTTCACTTCTTAAATTGAAGTTGTCTGTTTCTACTGGATGAACAAGCAACCGAAATTTCAAAACATTTACTGAAAGTGTAAGTAAATGCCTTCCGTCAAATAGCTCTATTAGAGATTTGAATAACATTATCTCTTTTCCAAAGGTGCTTGAAAGAATTTGTCCTTGATGTTGTTCATGGATATGCTCAGTCTTCCTTTCCTGCCTTTGAACTTTGACAAGAGTTACAATATGAGTCTTGTAGCTAGAGTTTTCCTGCCTGACCCACAGTCAGGACAAATCTCTGTCACCCGCCAGTCCCGCAGCCGCTCAGACCCAACCAAGTAAACACAGAGACTTATATTGCTTACAAACTGTATGGCTGTGGCAGGCTTCTTGCTAACTGTCCTTATATCTTAAATTAATCCATTTCTATAAGTCTATACCTTGCCACATGGCTCGTGGCTTACCGGCATCTTCACATGCTGTTTGTCATGGTGGCGGCTGGCAGTGTCTCCTCAGCCTTCCACTTCCCAGAATTCTCTTCTCCTTGTCCCGCCTATACTTCTTCCTGCCTGACCACTGGCCAATCAGTGTTTTATTCATTGACCAATAAGCAACATGTTTGACATACAGACCATCCCACAGCAGAGTCTCCCCCTGCATTTGTTCTTGTTTTCATACATAGGCTCTGTGTGATACATTAGTTGTCTCATGTCACTCAATCATGTCTCTATAAGTGTTAGTCCAAAGGAAAGATATCAGGCCTCTATTTTTTCATGGCATACAAAAAAACAAGAGTGAGGGCAGAAAAGAATAAGAAAGAAGGACTGTGAGATGGATCACTGGTAGGGCACCTGCTTCCAAGCCTGATGACATGAGTTCAATCCCCAGGACTCACATGGTGAAAGGAGAGAATAAACTCATGAAAGTTGTCATGACTGCTACTTGTAGGCCATGGCACCATCAGAGAGAGAGAGAGAGAGAGAGAGAGAGAGAGAGAGAGAGAGAGAGAGAGAGAGAACAAATAAATGTGGACAAATGAAAATTGGGGGAAAGAGGAAAAGACAAGAGAGAGGAGAAAGAAAGAAGGATAAAAATGTGCACATATTCCACATCTATTGACCAGGCTGCATGCCTAAATGATTATAAAAGTCCTATAAGCCAAGTGTGGTGAGTCATACCAGTAATATCATTACTCAAGGATGGTGAGGCAGGGGAATCAAGGACAGTCTGAGCTTCCTAGAAAGAGACCCTGTTTCAAAAAAGGAGAGGGAACTGAGGCCATTACTGGGTGGGTAAAGTGCTTGCTGCAAAATAATGAGGATCTGAGTTTGGATCTCTAACACCTACACAAGATGCAGCAGTGAACCTCTATAACCCCATACTTAAGGGACAGAGACAGGTGAGTCCCCCAAAACTCACTGTGCAGCCAGAGCACTGACCGTGTCTCAAAAAAAAAGGGGGGTAGAGAGTAAAGTAATACCAGAATACAACAATGTTGACCTCTGGAATACACATAAACACGTGCACAAGTTATACACACATATACTCACATATAACACACACACACACACACACACACACACACACACACACACACACACCAAAAAAGTAATCTAAAAGCTAAGTGCCTCTTTCTCTCTTGGAGGTCAGAAGACTAAAACACAATTTGGTCACTTGAGAACAACAGAGACAGAATGAAAACCAAGATCAAGCCTTCATGTTTGCTTCTGCTTTGAAATCAAGTTGCCCTCCCTAAACCTGCTCTCAGAGGACAGAGATGCACAGCTGCACTTCATCCTATCAGACCCTAATTCTTCCCCAAACCTTGGGGGCAAGTGAGTGAACAGGTTTTCAGTTTCAGAGCTTTAGCCACATCCTATGCAAGAAAAAAAAAAAGCCCAAACCATTTGAACTAGGAATCTACCAAGAAACAAAGTTGTGTGTGTGGCAAACAACAAAACAACAATCACAAATTCTTAGTCAAAGTACAGAGTAAAATCTTTACAGTACATATACCAAGACATAAACTCATACCAGGATTACATAAATAGTCCTCATATATCAATAAGAAAAATAAACCACATAACAGAAAGATGACAAAAATATTTAAATAGGTACTTCGTTTTACAAGTATATGCTATCTCAGGTAGTAATAAAATGTGCCCTCCAACCCAAACTGAGTATAACATGAAAGCTTCCTCCCTGATGACTACATAAGCTGCCAAGGAAGGAAAACGACCAACAGTTCTACCAAGCTGTGCTACCTATGAACCATAACAATAGCCAACATGGCAAGATATCCTCACAGGTACAAAATGGCACTCCTATCTTGTCAATAACAATAGTGGTGTAATTGAGGTCTGTTCAACAGGAGAGTAATCATGCCTGGTACTAGAAACTTAACCAAATATCCAGGGCTAGCAAGTCATAGATTTTAGAGGAAAACGTCTACTTTCCACTTGACTAAACTAAGCATAATTCCTAACTGCATCTGAATACTTATCCGTATATCCACAGATAAATGTAGCTCTTATCTCTCATCAAAGAAACTTCTCTTTCTAGGTGTCGTGGGCATGCTTTTAATCTTAGCACTTTGGAGGCAGAGGAAGGAGGATCTCTGTGAGTCCAAGGTTATCCTCCTAGTTTCTAGAGCTCCAGGATAGCCAGGACTAGACAGCACTCGACTCAAACCAAAAGAGAGAGAGAAAGAAAGAAAGAACGGAGGGAAGGAAGGAAGGAAGGAAGGAAGGAAGGAAGGAAGGAAGGAAGGAAGGAAGGAATGAAGGAAGGAAGGAAGGAAGGAAGGAAGGAAGGGAGAGAGAGAGAAAAGGAAAGGAAAGGAAAGAAGAAAAGAAGAGAAGAGAAGAGAAAAGAAAAGAAAAGAAAAGAAAAGAAAAGAAAAGAAACTTCTCTTTGCCACAAATGAGATCATTACAGAAGAACACAACTGGTCAAAGTACAGAAAATAACTAATCATGGTGGTCCCCAGCCCCAGTTGGTAAATCTACAACATGACTCCTGTACCTAAGGCTCCGAGAACATTACAGAAGAGGACATGAAAAGTTTATAAGAGGACCAGGAAGTCTACTGTGGGATTGTGTCTCCTAGAAACGACAGGGGAGCTTTGCCCATGATACCTCAATAATATGGCTGTCTAAAGAAGACCAGACTAGGAGAACACCAGCAGACATGCTCACATGGAAGGAGGAACTTTATCAAGGCCCCACTCCTAAACAAATAACTACAGGTAACTAAAGAATGCTGAGAGTAGGAGAAACAGTCTTCTTAAGGGTGCACTCTAATACATTATCCAATACCAACTGGTCAGTCATATACATACAAGTAACACTAACCAGAGTTAGCAGGGCATATTTATGTATTTATGCAAATGTATGTAACAATAACAATTAAAGAAAAAGAGGCCATGAATCTGAGGTGGAGTAAGGTGATATGGGGACATAAGAGGGATCAGAGGGAAGAAATGGAAGAGGACAATGATGTCACTATATTTTAATTTCAAAAAATAAATTTAAAATAAATAAAAATAAAATGGTAGCATTGTTGAGAGTAAAAGGGGGCCTCCTAATAATCACACCAAGACAGCAAATATAAGTCAAGACTGAGCTGGGAAAACTACAGTGTGTAACTCACGCTATGCAAATAGTATCAAACAACATGAACCCATGCTGTATCTAGCTGCTTGCTAAAGAAATATATATTCAGACTATGGTGATATGTTCTGTCTTACACATGGATCCCAGTTTTTAATTTTTATGTGTGTGTGTGTGTGTGTGTGTGTGTGTGTGTGTGTGTGTGTGTGTGTGTATAGGTCATGAAACTAGAAAGAGAACCGTGAGAGTTTCAAGGAAAGAGTGAGGCAACTGAATACATGGCATGAATGTGGAAAGGGATTTATGGGATGAAAGAGTAGGAGGAGGCGGAGAAGGGGGTGGAGGAGAAAGTGAGGGAGGAGAATCAACAAGATAAATTGTGTGTAAAAATGCCACAGTAAAACCTATTACTTCGTGTGCTAATTAAAAGCCAAATAACTAATTAGACACTTCCACATACCCACTGAGATGACTAATATGAACAAGAATGACAATACTAGGTGTAGAGCACCTTAAAGTCTCATACACTAGTTGGGGAGGGTATAAATTTGTGCAATCACTTTTACAAACTCTTTGGGAGCATTTACCAAATAAAGCATATACATATGATACTGTAGATTCTTTTTCCTCCTGTGTGTGTGTGTGTGTGTGTGTGTGTGTATAAGCGTGTGTATATATGTGCTTGTGTGTGTGAAATATCATTATATTTTACATAGAATTATTCACAACAGCTCTGGTCATCACATGATCAGACATGACATAGGTGAAGAACTCTGTAATACTCATTAAATATTCAAGTGACAGAGACGAGGGAGTGGCCCAAATGACTATCCACAGCAAAAGGATAAAATGGATTGTAGCACATGAATACAATGTATTCATAAAGATGAATACATTTTGCTACATAGGACAACTGAAAATGGGTTAGGGGAGGAGGAGGGAAGGGAATGGAAGGAAAGGGGAGGGGAGGGGATGGGAGGGAAACAAGACAGACCATGGGGAAAGTTACAGGTATATACATGTGTGTGTGTGTGTGTGTGTGTGTGTGTGTGTGTGTGTGTGTGTGTGTGCATAATGAATTCACTCTTCAATAATACAGCCAATGAAATAAATACCCTGTTGATCCACTGAATCAGTGGTCCATGCTGTGTAGGTAAAGGGAGATGAGGAATTATCTAGATGATGGGCAATGCATCTGCATACTGTGCACTCAGAGTTTATCCTCAGTAGATCCTGAGAAGCAGTTTTCAAGCTGGGTTTCCCAGAGGCTTAGTAATTATTAGATAAATTAATAATCAATAAAGTCAACTACCCCCCACCCAAGGAGTGTGGAGTGAATGTAGATCAGGTTCAAAACCTCCTCCCCTGATCTGCCCCACAACTCCTCTTGTACCTGTTTTCTATGTGTGAATTTTCTGTGACATCTCATTGAGTAAGTTATTATTCTATAGAACTGTGTGGTTATTCTGTTTTTAAAACTAAAGTGTGTAAACCACTGACCCATGAAGCACCAATTCACAGAGTGACTGCACCGCCGTTTATTGTACTTTGTGTCAGCACAACATAATCTCAGGAATAAGAACGGAAACTCTATTAGTTCTTGATTTTAGGAGGTCCTCTAAAATCATCATCTCCTCTAGCCTTCCTGCTCTGTAAGGGAAGTGTCTGGTCATAGTTTTTGATGTTTTGGTTGTGAGCCTAGTCTTCAATGGCTGAGACATCTCTCCAGCCCTGATTATAATTTTTAACACTGCCTTGGAGATGAGAAAACTGTCCCTGTACTAACTGTAGTTCCCCACTCTCATTCCCACATTCTGCAGTGTCCTTTTTTAATCTTCTTAGCTAGGGGACAATGAGGCCCTTCAAGCACGTGCTCCGTTGCCATGCAGTTTTGATGGCCAGATGTGAAATATAAAATGTCATACTTGATGCTTCTCTCTCCTATTTCTACATCAGGTTTCCATTTAAGGCATTACTTGTTTAAGACATAACTCCATTATTAAGGTAAGTGAAATCATTTTATAGGTCCCTTTAATGTACTAACACACAAGATGCCCATAATATTCTTAGATATGTTATGTATTCAAATGACTTTTTTCCCTTTTGTACTTCCTCCAACTCTCCCAAAATACCCTTTAACATGTGGAATTTTGTAGTTTTCTAATTTTATACATTGGAAAGGCTAGTTATGGCATGCATATGCATATCAAAATTAAATACATAACATATATATGTAATTTGACTATACTAACTGTCCACAGACTGTATTAGTCAATTTTTGCTCACTCTTTTGCTAGCTCTTAGACCTTGGCTTCCTCCATTGCAAATAGAAGTAATGACTAAACCTCACCAGGTTAGTGGGATGATGTGTGGTATATGTAGACTAGAATAGTTCTGCTGGGATTGATCTTCATTTTCTGCTGTTGCTCTTCTTACTCAAAGGCCCTGAGCTTTGATCACAAGGAAAGCAACTGATTTTAACTGTGTGAGCAGATTGCTACATCCTAAAAGTCGTTTGTTAATATTATCAGGCAGGCAGGCACTGAGGTTTGGAATAAAGACAGAAATGAACTAAATTTATGCTTTCGTGGAAATCGTATTCTAGAATATTCTGGCAAATATTACATTTTTAAATGATCGTGTTGGGTATAGCTTAATAGATGCAAGTGCTATATGGGAGAAGAAAATATCATGTAAGGACTCTTTACAAGGACCCAACTCAGCCTAAGATATCAAGAAAGACTTCTCCAAGGAAGAGGCTCTTTAGATGAGATCCAAAGGATGAAGAGAAATTAAGATCCTCCTGTTTGGACCCCACCTCGAATACTGGGTTAACAGGTGCACAAAGCCATGCCTGACTTTTTGTACATGGGTGCTGGGGATCTGACTTTAGCCCCTCATGCTTTCACAGCATGCTCTCTTATCCAGTGAGTCACTACCCCCACCCCCAGTTCTTCTGGCAAGAACAATAAGTGTGCCTACCTTGTAAACATGTTATGGACGCCAAATGAATTGATCCAGGCAAAGTGCTGTGACTGGGCCTGGCATGTAGCGATGTCTCTTCACAGTTGAAAGAAAGTAAGTTGAAGGGAGCCCAGAAAGCAATTAGATAAGCATCAGAAAGCTTTACAGTAGGGCAGGCCAAGAAGGGCATGAAGAATTGAGAAAGACTATGAGTCTCTGGAGTATAGGTAAATGTAAATGGAGAGGTAGCATATACATTTACACGATAAGAATGTACATATGCTATTTCTAATGAACTTAGCCCTGTGTCTGCAGTTGTTTGTAGCAGGAATCTTAACAGGTCTTATTAATAAAATAAAACCTGAGGCCAGTTATTGGGGTGAACACTGGAAGATCAGAGAGACAGAACAAGCCACAGCTACCCTCACCTGGCCAACTTCTCAGCTGATCTTGTTTCCTCAGCCTGGAAGCCTCTGTGTCCTCATATCCGAATGGCTCTCAGCTGAACTGTGCTTCTCGAAAGCCTGAAAGCTTAACCAACCAAATGCTTCTCCAGGCCAAATGCTTCTAGTTTCTGGTCCTCACGCCTTATATACCTTTCTGCTTTCTACCACCACTGCCTGGGATTAAAAGCTCACTCCCTGGGATTAAAGGCATGTGTCACCACGCCTGATTGTTTCCAATGTGGCCTTGAACTCACAGAGATCCAGAGGGATTTCTACCTCTGGAATGCTAGGATTAAAGGCTACCACCGCCTATCCTCATGTTTAATATTGTGGCTGTTCTGTCTCTGACCCCAGATAAGTTTATTAGGGTGCACAATAGTTTGGGGAACACAATACCACCACAGTTGTTAGCACATGTTCTCATTGTATATTGCATCTTCCTCACATACAAAGAAAACTTACCTCAAGATGACGGCAAAAATATTTCCCATCTCATGTGCTCTGCAATTTGACCTGGACAGTCCCTCATCAAGAAGAAAAGTACACTTAACTCCCTGCATCTGAAAGATATGATGGCGCATTCTTTTAACACGCACTTAGAAGGTAGAGACAGAATCAGAAATAAAAGTCCTCTTGGCTACATGGTAAGTTTGAGGTCATCTTTGTCAGGACAGAAGAAGGGGTGGGATGGCAGAGGTGGAACAATATCTATTTGATCCTAGCCAAGTCACTTTTGAACAGTCTAAGATCTAGTTTTCCCCAGCTGTCACAGAGAAGACACAAAATAACTACTAGTTCCTTTCCTATCTTTTACCCAAAGCTGTGGCAGAGGTTTTATTGCTGTTTTGCTGTTGTTAGAAGGGGAATTAGCACCTTTTGCTCTGACAGGCATATAAGAAAAGAGAGAGAGGCATGATCCTTATACTGGAATACTTCCAACTTCTTCTTAGCAGGCATCAACCTAAGTAGCTCTCCACATTAGCTTCAGTGCAAAGATGAAAGACCGTCTCAGCAGCTGGAGCACCAGCTTGCCTCCTTCATCCTGATGGAACTCAGAAGAAAAGATACACAGTGCCCAAAGCTACCCTAGGAAGTGGGACCTTTCTCACCCCTGACCCTTGTGTGTTTGTCTGCTTTTAAAAGGGATGACTTCTTCCAAACCACCACCAACACAAACCCTGAAAAGAAAATGACAGGCTGGCTGAATTGGAAATCCCACAACTATGCATTCCTGTGGTCATTATTAGTATTTCATATTCAATGAATATTAAATGTGTGCAGAAATGGAGAGTGACTTTCTTCATTTTTTATTGGTAAAATATATTTCAAAACGTGCATTTCTTAAATAATATTTGTGGAAGCCTCATGTCATAGTTACCAGGGAGCTTGTTCAAAATGCAGATTCCAGATGCTGATTGAATCAGACAGGCTTAGAGTGGAGTCTGGGAAACTGTATTTTTAATAAGCACCCATAGTGATTATTAACAGCACTAAAATTCAAAAGCCATAACCCAACACTCTCTGATTTCCTTCTGTGTGTGATTTTGGAACTGGAAAATGGCTTAGACTAGAAACAAAGAGATCCAAGCAAAATTCAGAATTGCAGTTCTTTGCACACTTCTTCACAGACTCAGTCATGGCTAAGGTCCTCATTTACACTTAAGGGCACACTGATTTTTGAAACCATTTCTGCTTGATCTGCCTAAATCTAAAATGAGTACAACTTCCTGTCTACTCCAAAGTTTGAGTAGAAATATTCACTTAAAGGTGTAGGAAGGGCTTTGATGATTTAAAGGACAATCACCTATTTTACAAGCAAACAGCACAAAGGCTATAACCATTCGTATTATTTTGAGGTGACCAGTCTTTCTCTGGAAAAAGAGAGCTTGAATTTGGAGGATCATCTTAAGGAAATTAATGAACTTTCTAGAGCACTTCTCTAAGGCTTGCATTGGGATATATCATACATTTGCCTCAACTTCCATGTGCAGTGTGTACATTGGAACAGTTGGACATGGAAGTGATATGATTAAAAGAGCCAAAGTGTGAATATACTACAGTGCATGTGATATATATATATATATATA
>CABHPR010152951.1:0-40134 GCA_902168415.1 Peromyscus melanophrys
ATTACTTGCCATGCTAGTAATTGTCATGGTTCATAGGTGCTGCAACTGGAAATGACTACTATTTGTTTCCCTCCATTGACAGATTAAATAGTATTTTTGGAGTCATGGAAACTAGAACAGAGGACCTCATAGTCGAAGTTAATATTTTAACTTTCAGTTACTTCATACTGCTATCTTACTGTTTACTCAGTCTAGTGATTTAATCTATCTTTAAGACAACAATGAAACAAACATAACTTGCCTGGGATTTCCCATGTAACCAACTTTTACAACCTAAATTAATGTATATCTGTAATCTTAAATCATGCACTTCTATGCCTCTGACCCAGAGTAAACCGCGTGTATAATTTATTGAAAGCAGAAAAAATAGTGGTTGAAAGTAATCTCATCAAATGAATATCCTTCATAAATGCTGAACACATGCATATATTGTTCAATAAACAGTGATGCTTGTGATACTATTTGTTATCTGTGTCTGTTTCTATCAGTAACTTAAACTCTCACAAAATTGTGTTAAAGATTTCTGTAAAATATCCCTCATGTGTTGCTTTCTGTGCTGTTCCATGTATACAGGACAAAGAGTTTTGTTAGGGATAGACACACACAGAAACATTTACAAGGACAGCCACATAAGCCCAAAACAGACAGACACACAGAGACACAGGCAGACAGGGAAATAAACAGACACATGGACAATTTCACAAGACAACCTACAGGCAACAACAGATTCAAACTCATGCAACAGACAGACATGGAACAGAAGACACAGGGAACATGGAGTAGAAAATTCACATCTGGTTTCACTCTTGGTAAAATGACACCAAGAATCACTTGGATTTCCTTCCTTAATGCAACACCAATGCATTGTTGATAACTTGGAGTTAATCACTAATGTATTTATTTCACATGACTTGGACTACTGTCACCAACCACTTAAAAGGTTTCTCATGTCTGATACTGAAATTTTGTTAGTCTATGATTCTTGTGTAGAGAATTTTTCAGTCAAGTGTCTTAACTTCCATATATACATTTATGTATATGTATATATATATATGTGTGTGTGTGTAAGTGTATATGTGTGTATATATATATATATATACCCATACATACACATATATACACATACATGATTGCATTTATATGTATTGTATACAATATTAAATAAGCATAAAATATATGCCATTCCTTGAAGGTTTATAAAACATCCTTACTTTCTCACCAATGTCAAGGAAATAGAAACAACCTCAATGTTCCTCAAGAGAAAAACAGATAAAGAAAATTAAGTGCATGTACACAATATGATATTATTCAACTATAAAGAAAAACAACACCATGGAAAGCCAGCCACTAAATTAGATATAGAGGTCAGGCAGTGGTGACACACACCTTTAATCCCATTACTCAGGAGACAGAGATCTGTCTGGATCTCTGTGAGTTCAGGGCCACACTGGGCTACATGAGACAAACAGAACCAGGCAGTGGTGACACACATCTTTAATCCCAGGAAGTAATGTGGCAGGACACAGAATGATATAGAAGGCACAAGGAAACAAGAAATCTCTCTCTTTAGGCTGAGGATTTCATAGAGGTAAGAACTAATGGCTGGCTATTCTGCTTCTCTAATCTTTCAGCTTTCACCCTGACATCTGGCTCTGGGTTTTTTTTTTTTTTTTATTAAAAGACCATCTAAGATTAAGACAATATTCTCCAACTGAGGAGAAGAGATGGTGGTCCATACAGAATGAGAAGGTAAGAAGAAGGACAAATAATAATGAGTTTGTTTGATAAAGTCTCAAGGAATCATATACATCATAAAAGTTCCAGATAGGATTTGGTATTAGATTAAATTAATAAATATAACAGTATATTTCTATTAGGGCCAATTTTTATTTGTTGAAAAATTGAGAAAATATATTTTCTTCCTTATGTTTAGGAAATTATACAAATGTCTCTTTTCCTTACAGATTCATAACTTCCCCATTGGTAAAATCACTCTAGGTATAACATGTATTAAAATCTATGTGCCTACAGTGACATGCAATTATTCAAGGTCTATAGCTTACATCGTAGTTCACCCTTGATGCTCTGGAGCTACGTAAATGTGTATGGACATCATTCTATCATTATATTACAATACAGATGATCTTACTGCTCAGAGAACTTCTGGAGTCTGTGTTCTCTCTGTGGAGCCTTTTCCTGTAACTCCAGGCACACTCTAAAGTTTTGTATTTACTTTCCAGAAATCCATATACTTGAAATCAAAGAGCATGAACTCTTTACAGAATTGCTTTTTTACAATTATATCCTAATAACTTAAAGTGTATTATGTCACTGAATTAAATGTTAAAATTGAATAAATTTAATCATGAATACAACACAAGAATTGTACAAAAGTATAAAATGTCACATTTCATCCATTGATATCTTCCTCAAAATTTTATTCCTGTTTACCATCTAAAGCAGAACCCAGACAATTATTTTTCTATGTGTCTATTTACTTACTTATTTGTTGCACTGAAGATTCTATTAAGATATTTCTATTTAGTTTGATACTTTTGAGTTCGGGTGTTGTTATGTTGCATCTACAGACAATTATCCAGCCCACTCCGCTATGCCCAATTGCTGGAGATACGCAGCCTCATGCTAGGATAGAGAGATTTATAATACAAAGAAATCACAAACACAGACTATGAATATTTGCAATGAATTTCTCCTTCCATGAAAACATTTCTCCTTAAATTGTTCAAAAGAAATGCACAAGATAGTTCTTGATCTATTTAATAATAATTTATTTATTCTTCATACTAAGAGATATAATTATCTGAAAAATAGGCAGGTTTGGGGATTATTTTTCATTTTGATTATTTTCTATAAACCAAATTAAAACTGTGAACATCAGCATACAACACTACTCGTACTTTGTGAAAGCACTTTTCTCGTCTGACCCTTTCTTCTGTTTTGTTGTGAAGATGAATTTTGTGTAGTTTTCTCTCTTTTATTTTTGATATTATATTTCTATTTGGTTTTGGAGAATTTCATACATATATACACTCTTTGACCATATGCACTCCCCAAACCTACCTTCAACTCTTCTTAGATGCTCTCTCACTAATGTCCACATCCAAAACTTTTGGTCCCTTTTTATTTTTAAAAGCACACTAAGTCCAAATAGCACTGCCCATATATGCATGGGGTGGGGCTACCTCCACAAAGTGCTCATTGTACCAGAGATGACACCCCTAAGGAAGACTAACTATTCTTACTTTAACAGCTATCAACTGTTAAAAGCTCTTCAGATAAGGATAGGGGATCATGCTCCCTTATTCCATCCACTACTACTCATGCTCAAAGGGTGACTGGCTTGATCTTGCGAAGGCTACCAAGATGTGTGATTCCATGAACACCATGGTTCTGTCATGTCCAGAGGATACTGCTTTGCAGAATTTCCCCGGGTTCTATCTCTTACGATCTTTCTTCCCTCCTTTCTAAGATGTTCTCTGATCCCTGAGGGGAGGTACCATAAAATGCAAGTGCCACGTATGACAGAGCATTCCACTGTATTTAATTCCACTGAAGTTAATGTGGAACCGAGGAAAGTTAAGAATGATGACCAGATGCTGAAAAGGAGAAATATTAGCACATTTCCTAATGATGCTATTTCTCCACTGCAGAAAAACGATAACAATCAGGGCACTGTAAGTTGGTCTTTTGATGACATTGTTAAAGGCATAACCAGCAACAATATGTAAAGCCAGTTCCAAGCTACTCAAGTTGCTTAGAAATTGCTTTCAAGAGATAAGCAGCCTCCTCTAGACAACATCTTCCAGGCTGGTTGGGTATCAAAATTTGTGTCCTTCTTGAGCAGAGCTGATGGTAATCCTGTTCAGTTTGAATCTACTTGGGCGCTCACTAACATTGCTTCTGGAATATCTGAAGACACCAAGGCTGTACTGGATGGAAGTACAATCTAAGCACTCATTTCTCTCTTGGCATGACTGCATCCTCACATCAGCAAGCAAGCTATAAATATTGCAGGTGATGATTCAGTTTCCCAAAACTAAGTTATCAAATATGGTGCTGTTGGCACTTCTTGCAATTTCTGACCTGCTGTCCTTGGCCCTTGGTTACTTACATAATTTTACCTGGACACTTTTAAACCTTTGTTGAAACAAGAATCATGCAGTACCTTAGATACTATTGAACAAATTCTTTCTACGGTAGTTCTTCTACATTGCAATGATACAGAAGTACCAGAATATTCATACAGAGCTGTTTCCTACCTGGCTGATGATTCAGATGAGTGCACCGAAATAGTTAGAAAGACTGAAGTTATGCCTCAACTTGTGAAGTTTATAGGAGATGCTAAATTGACATCTGGAACTTCTACACTTATATCCATTGGAATCTTGTCACTAAAACAGGTACACAGATTCATGTGGTAGACACGTGAGCACTTGCCGTCTTTCTCAGCCTGCTAACAAACTCAAAAACTAACAATCAGAAGAAGACCATATGGATAACGTGAAACATCACAGAAGGTTGTTGGGGACGAGATACAGCAAGTTGTAAACCAGGACTTAGTCCCGTTTTTCATTGGTGCCCCGTCTAAGACAGACTTGAAGACACAGAAGAAAACTGTATGATCTGTAACCAACTATGCAAGTGGTGGAATGGGTAAAGGGATTGTGCACCTTGTTTGTTGTGGCATAAAGGAATTTTGGTGAACCTCTTAAGTGCAAAAGAAGTCAACATTATCCTGGTTAATATTGATGCCATCTTTCACACTGCTGAGAAACGTAATGAGACTGAGAAACTCAGTAAAGTGATTGAAGAGTGTGGAGGCTGGAACAAAATTGAAGCTCTACAGAGCCATGGAATCGAATCTGTATACAAGGCCTTGTTAAGCTTGATTGAGAAGTACTTTTCAGTGGAGGATGAGGAGAGAAAAAACATAGTGCCAGAAACTACCAAGTTAAGGGATGGGGCTCCTGGGACTTTTAACTCCTATATGACCAGCTGAGGCTCAAAGTTGTTAGTTATGTTGTGTTCCTCATAAATTTGTCTTAATTCTGTCCTAAGAGCTCTTTATAAATGTGGTTTGTTATTATAGCACTTTTTACAAAGAACTACTTAAACAGATGTAAATTCACATACTGTATGAAACTACCCTGAGTTGCTTCTTTGTGTGTTTAATTTCATATCCTACAGGGTCCTGCAAATATAGATTAGGTTCTATTTTTCTTTAAAAACAAACAAACAAAAGTACTCTCTGTACTTTGACCAGTTGTGAGTTTCTGTGTTTATAAATATCCAGTTCAAAAATAGGTTTGTCTGATATGGACTGAGAATTTTAATACTCTGTGGGTCTAAGGATAAGTACTGAGAAGGAAGTGTGATGCTATATTCATTTAGTAAAATAATAGTAGTAAGTTATTCCCTAGTGTCTGTGACCTCTCTAGACGTAAGTTCTTGCTGAGCTTTGCTTTACCAGATAAGCTCTCCCCTTTGGAGTGAGCCTGAAATCTGATGACAAATCTGTTGGTTATGGTGTCAGCATTCATGACACCATTGAACAGTGGGTATATCTTGGCAAACTATTTTTTATTAGAACTCATGTGCTTTACATCTGGAAAGTTGATGACTTTTCTCCCCCAACATCCTGCATGGTACCTTCCGACACTGGGAAAGCTAACTAGAAATCACCAAGGTTCTGTATCAATCCAAATTGATTTCTGTATGTCCTAAGAACCAAGTCTGTACTATCTTCAAAAATTGATTCTTACCATAATGTTCTGGCAGGCAATCAAGAGCAAGGACAATAGCTTGAATTGATATGGATTCAATGTGACTCCGCTTGGCCAACATAGTGTATACTTGGCAGCTGGATATTTATTTGGTCATAAGACTTCTAACAGCACTGTTGCCTGTATAGGGCAATAGCATTTAAACTTTGTGTGTGTGTGTGTGTGTGTGTGTGTGTGTGTGTGTGTGTACATATGTATGTATGTATGTATGTATGTATGTATGTATGTATGTATGTATGTATCTGAGTAAACATAAAATAATAGGATTCCATGTGGTTTTTACAAGCACCATTAGTGGCAATTACCCCTCCTTCTCACCACTTCCCTAATCTCCTATGCCCTTATTATTTCTTGGGCATATTTTTCTTCAAATAAAATTGCACTTGAGTTTGGAATTCAAGCTAATGTTTTAAAATTTTACTAGAAATCTATCTACATTGTTATTCTTTCTGAAAAATGTATATTCACATAAACTATTTTGTGTGTGTCAATAACACAAATTAGAAATTAATATTAACAACTGCTATTACTCATGAAGTCATGGTAAGTCATAGTAATGTAATGTACTAATTATATGTAAGACTAATATACAGTGTACTAATATTTATATTATATGTAGTAATGTATATAATATATATGCTTCATTAGCTGTGTAGCAATCTGAATTACAAAGTTTTTTTTTCTGTTTCTTGCTGTGGGATGTTCTCTATGCTGTGAATGTATTGCTATGATTGATTGATAAATAAAACACTGATTGGCCAGTAGCCAGGCAGGAAGTATAGGCGGGACTAGCAGAGAGAACTGGGGGGAACAGGAAGGCAGATAGGAAGAGACGCTGCCAACCACCACAATGAGGAGCAGGATGTATAAAGTACCAGTAAGCCATGAGCCAGATGGCAAAGTATAGATTAATAGAAATGGGTTAATTTAAGGTAGAAGAACTAGATAACAAGAAGCCTGCCACGGCCGTATAGTTTGTAAGCAATATAAGTCTCTGCGTGTCTACTCCATTGGTCTGAGCAGCTGCGGGAGTGGTAGGTGAGAGAGACTTGTCCTGACTGTGGGTCAGGCAGGACTGGAGAAAGCTCCAGCTACAGTTTCTCTTAGCTTCTTTTGGTGCACACACGTTGCTCCTTTTGTTTCTGGGGTTGCAAATTGAATTTTAGTTGTTTCATGTGCTAGCAAGTCTCTTGATGGAGACTGTTGTAGTTTATTTTATAAGTTAATTTTATGCTTACCAAGAGTTTAATGTAGGTGCTGATTTTCTAAATGTCCTCCATGCCTTTCAAAGTGATATCTGTGGTGTCTCCTCTAAACTTTCTTTTAAAACCAGAGAAACTGTGAGACATTTCTTTAGATAAAGTGTAAAACAAAACAATGGTGCTTTAATTAGTACAGACAACTTGTAGAACTTTAAGTGAGACATTTATTTTCCTCATTAGCAATACTACTATAACTGTGCTTATCAGTGATACTTTATGAAGAATTGTCTTATATTATCCCATGTGATCATTTTAGGCAGCTACTTTCCTTTCTCCCCAGGATGTAAAGATAAATCATATCCATAGTCTTTATCCTAGTCTACTTTGGCTTTCTTCATTTTAGGATGATAGCTGTCATTTTCTCAGTAGTTAGCTGTCCCAGTCGTTGAAAGTTATTCAGTATTCTCCACAGCCTTTTTTAGAGTCACCTCTACACATGGCCCTGCATGATTTCTTACAATTTTTAACAATTTTCTTCCTTTTTTATAATATAACATCTTCACTTGAACATACCTTTAATTTTCTGCCCTTCAAAATAGATCATTGAAAGTTCAAATTTAATAAAATGGTAAGATGACACCCTGGGCAAGGAAGCAACACAGAACCAGGGCCAAACTGTGGTGAGACAGGGTACCCTTGATGAGTGTGGGTGCAGAGCTGGGGGTCCGACCTGAACCTGCCTCTACAGCTTGCCTCAGTCCCAGCCTTTGGCACTAGCCCCCAGATCTGCACTTCCTGTTTGCCAATTCCCTATTCACCAGTGAGGCTGGAACTGTGGCTTCCTCCCTGGACTGCTCCAGAGCCCTGAAGCCTGGCCAGTTTTAGCAGGTTAGAGCTGACCAATCAGAATAGGGCAGATCCTGAAAGCAATCCCCCGCCCCCTTTTTGACATGTGTCTAGGCTTGCACTGACAAAGGTACCACAGCCAATCAAATTTAAACTAATGTAACCATTGCTTGCTTAGCCAATCCGGTTTGTTGGAGATGACCTAACTGTCCCTGGAATTCCCTAGCAGTGTATAAAAGGAGCCTGCCAGCTTCTCTTGGAGTCATCGCCATTTTGTTGTGTGGATGACCCCTGCTTGCAGGAATTTTCTCTCAAGAAATAAACACTCTTACTTTTGCATATGTGATGGTAGTTTTTTTGTGGGGTGCTGTAGGATAATGCCCTTGTACACTGGCTTAATAAAATGCTAATTGGCCAGTAGCCAGGCAGGAAGTGTAGGTGGGTAAGCAGACAAGGAGAATTCTGGGAAGAGGAAGGCTGAGTCAGGACTCACCAGACAGACACAAAGGAAGCAAGATATGAAGACAGAACTGAGAAAAGGTACCAAGCCACATGGCTAAACATAGATAAGAATTATGGTTAATTTAAGTGTAAGAGCTAGTGAGTAATAATCCTGAGCTAATGGCTGAGCAGTTATAATTAATAATAAGCTTCTGAGTGATTATTCTTGTAAGCAGCTGAGGGACTGCGTGGCTGGGCGGGACATGGAGAAAACTTCCAAATAAAAATGGCACCAAGATGTGGGGCAAGGGTTTCCACCTAAAACCTGAGAAAACTTTAAAAAATAAGATTCTAAAATGGAGCTAAAAACAGTTTCCTAGTTGTGTCTCTCAGTCAAGCTGTGAGCTATAATATGGTGGGTTCACATCAGCATGTGGGCTTGACCTGCAGCATGGCAGAATCCTGCCACAGCACATGGAGGTGTCTCTAAACTATGCAGTATGCTGTGTGGTAGATATAGGTTTTGCTAATACAGACAAGAAAAGAAAGAAAGAAAGAAAGAAAGAAAGAAAGAAAGAAAGAAAGAAAGAAAGAAAGAAAGAAAGAAAGAAAGAAAGAAAGAAAGAGAAAGAAAGAAAAAAGGTATCTGGCCTACACACTGCTTTAATGGAGGCATAGACCCACTGCTTCTGAGAGTTGGTAGTACACATGGCCCAGAGCTAGAGGTGAATTAACTCTGCATGTTAAAAAGCAGAAATGGGTAGAGTCAGCAGCCAAGGCTGCCACTTTTCATTCTGGCCATGCAGTTTAGCAGTTTAAAATCTCTCCTGGCCAGAAAAGAATTATAGATTCAAAATAAGACAAATTCACATGTGATAAACCTTAAACAGTTTACAGTGTGTGTAAAAATGTATGTAGGCTTAAAAGAGAGAGAAAGAGAAATATAGACAGTTATATAAAAAATAGATACTTTGAAAAAAATAAAGTCTTTAAAGTGAAAGTAAAGGTAATATAAAAATTAAGCCACATAAAGATGGAAATCACACAGAGAGTTTGGATTATGTTGTCTTTGAGATTTTTAACTGCAGAGAGACATTTCATTGTAAAGGCTGATAAATTAAACCAATATGTATGTTTTAATGATATCTTGACTTCAAAATTTGGATCTAAGGATATGTTGCTTTGGAAAGGAGGCTCTGTTTTTGTTTTCATAGGAAGCAAGAGGCTATGGATTTGTTCTAGGTAAAGATGGATCAGATTTGTTCAAGTCAGACCTCCTGAACCTTAACAGATTGTACCTATCAACAAAGGCTATAGCCACTCTTCCCAGGACTTGACCATTATCTCGAATTTTCTCAGGATACCCATAAGACTACCAGTGCCCCCTGTCAGCAGGAAGAAGCCTAGAACACTATGCTCACATTCCCAAAAATTGGATTATGGATGTTTGTCTTTGTTTAGGTTGTTGATTACAAATTGTTATTGGTCATAGTCAATATCTTAATAAAAGAAGAAAGGGGGATATGATATGGAAATACAGGATATAGATATGATAGCATAAAAGGGTGGATTGTTGAACCTACTTTTAAAAAGCAACTTGTTTAAAATGTTTTACAATGGTATAGATATTAGTGTATTGATTCAAATTTAATTTTGTTATGTTGTATGTATATTTCTACTCCTGTTTAAGGTATTATGATTGTGTAGCTCATTTAAATTGTAATGGATAATTAAAAAATACAGATTAATACTTAGTCTTCTATGGTAGTCAAACTTATAGTCATGTTAAGTTTTCTAGGTATACATAGATGTAATTCAATTAGGTAGATAATCTTTAAACACTTCAAAGACCTACAAAATAAACATTTTTAAATGTTTTAAAAACTTAGACTTTTCTGGACAATGAGACACATCTGCTCCTGGCAGCACTGATTTACTTTAAAGAAAAAGATGGGCATCGAAGACACTCTATATGGAGTTTCTATTCTTCTTAGCAAAAATAGCCATTTGGGCAAAAAACTGTTCTTTCCTGGACTGCTTGACAAAATATCATATAAAGTGGATATGCAGGACCCATAGGAAGGTGACCACTGAACTTTGGGAGGTGAGATGGTCCTTCAGGTTCCTGCTTCACAAAAGAAACTGCCAGACATTCTACAGAACACAGGGGAAAAAATGACTGAGAGACTAGGCCTTTGGGCTGGATACAGATGCCTCAATGTTGCAGAGGAACTTTGGATTACTGTCCAGGCAGGCAACTGTCTCTGTTGTTTTCAGAATTTTGGAAGTTGCTTACAATGTGTTTCCTGCTTACTTAGATAATCTATCCTTCTGGGGTCTTTTTTGTAGTCGAAGACTAGAAAGTTATAATTATAATTTTACTTGCTTATAATAAAAGATGAATTAGATATGAAACTTTAGACTCACAAATATAGGATAGATACAATATTTTCTTTAATTTTGCCAAATACAAATAGAGTAGATATTGTAACTGTAATTCTTGCCTGATAACTTCTATTATATGTAATTTTACTATGTTAAAGTTAAAACTTTCCTTTTTGATTACAAGGAAAAGGGGAAATGCTGTGGGATAATGCCCTTGTACACTGGCTTAATAAAATGCTGATTGGCCAGTAGCCAGGCAGGAAGTATAGGCGGGCAAGCAGACAAGGAGAATTCTGGGAAGAGGAAGGCTGAGTCAGGACTCACCAGACAGACAAAGAGGAAGCAAGATATGAAGACAGATCTGAGAAAAGGTACCAAGCCACATGGCTAAACATAGATAAGAATTATGGGTTAACTTAAGTGTAAGAGCTAGTGAGTAATAAGTCTGAGCTAATGGCTGAGCAGTTATAATTAATATAAGCCTCTCTATATTAACTTGGAGTATGCAAGTTGGAGAGATTTGTCCTGACCACCACCCAGCAGGGACACAGCAAAACTTCTGACTATGGTGGGGTGATTCATGAACCCTAATAATGACAAAGAGAATAGTATCATGTCAGCAGCTGATCATGATAAATTTGTCAAATTAAACCTTCCACTTCCACAGTGCTCATGAAGGATTCCCTTGAAGCCAAGATTAGAAACTACTTCTTTGAGTACCCTTTGTTGTGTGTGTGACTCTGTTTTTTTGTGTGGACATGGTTCATTTTATTTTCTTCATTTAGATTGTATAAAGAAACAAAAACAACAAAAAGTCCCTTAGACTGTATGGATAATATATAACTGGGTTTTTACTAAGAAAAAATTTCTAATTGGATTGATCAGTATTTTGATGTCTAGTTTCTTAAATTCTTTATATATTTTGGAGATCAGCCCTCTGTCTGATGTAGGGTTGGTGAAGTTCTTTTCCCATTCAGTAGGCTTATTTACTGTGTCCTTTTCCTTACAGAAGCTTCTCAGTTTCAGGTGGTCCTATTTATTAATTGTTGATCTCAGTGTCTGTGATACTGATGTTGTATTTAGGAAGTTGTCTCCTGGGCCAATGCGTTCAAGTCTACTTTCTACTTTCTCTTCTATCAGATTTAGTGTAACTAGAATTATGTTTAGGTCTTTGATCCGCTTGGACCAGTAATCAGATTGGTGAATACCCTAACTTATAGAGCCTTCATTCAGTAACTGATGGAAGCAGATGCAGAGATCCACAGCCAAGCACCAGGCTGAGCTCCAGGAGTCCAGTTCAAAAGAGAGAAGAGGGATTCTATAAGCAAGGGCCATCAAGATCATGATGGGGAAACCAACAGGGACAACCAATCTAAACTAGTGGTAACTCATGAACTTTAGACCAACAGCTATGGAGCCTCAATGGGACTGCACTAGGCCCTCTGCATAATCAAGACAGTTGTGTAGCTTGATCTGCTTAAGGGGTCCCATGGCAGTAGGATCAGGAACCATCCCTGGTGCATGAGCTGGCTTTTTGGAGCCCACTACTTATGGTGGGACACCTAGCACAGCCTTGATGCAGGGGGAAGGTCTTGGACCTGCCTCTACTGAATGTACCAGGCTCTGCTGACTCCCCATGGGAGGCCATACCTTGTTGGAGGAGGGAATGGGTGTTGGGTTGAGGGGGAAGGCTGGAGAGGCAGGAGGAAGGAAGAGAGGGGATCTATGTTTGGTATGTAAAATTAATAAAAAATTCCCTAACAAAAAATTTAAAAAAGAAAAAAAAATTCTGTAAAATTTACATTTCTAGGGTTCTTGACAGAACTCAATACGACCTGTTATTAAATTATAATTTGATGTTATTAATTTTATTGAATGTGATTTTCAAAGTGTTTCAATTATGTAGAAGGGATATCATATTCTTTTAAGAAGCATGCTGAAACATGATGACTAAAATTGAAAGTTTCTTAAAAATAACCTTCAATGTTACAGAAAAATAAGTATGTACAGATATCTAGATTAGTAAATATGGAATACATGTGAAAGCGGGTTTATGTCTCTTGAATTACTGAAACTTACTTGTCCTTTAAGGGCTTGTAATTTTTATGACTATTATAAAACAGAATGAAAGCAGAAATTCTCAATTTTAAAAGTATTTATACCTCATAAGTTAAACATTTGACAATCATCTCTGCTCTAGAGACTCTCCTGCGTTTGGCAAGTAACTTACTTTGTATTTCCTTTTAGTGTACACAGAAATAAAACAAAACAATCAGAAACACCTTTTAAGGAGATCTGCTCTTATTTCCATGAACACACTTCTGAACTAATCTTTAACCACGTTCAAACTTCTTGGGGGTTGCACACAGCAACAGACATTAATAAGTCCTCAGGAGCACTATATGGTTTACAAAATGCCCACTTCCGGTGGTTCTTCTGCAGACTTAATTTTCTCACATTTTTTCCCACAATGTATCTTCAGGTTCTATATTCTTTTCAACTCTAGTCCATGTCAGAATTCACATCTTACCTAGTTTTCTAGATTAACTTCTTTATGGTATGTCATCTTCTCTCAAGATATTTATTAAATATTTTATCACCAAATGAGAAATAATGGCTTGGTAAACTGCAGCCACCATCTTGAGGAAGATGGCCAACCAGTACTTTTTTGGAGCTAAAGTGACTAAGCAGCAAAGGATAGCATCCAACAAGAGAGAACTTGGAAACAATATTGTTGGAACTGGGAAGACTTGATGAATAAGTTTCAGTTTGTATCCACTTTTGGATCCATTGAACACTTCATAAGACAGAGAATAGAACTCAATTGTCAAAGCCTGAAGCTCACAACCCTGAGAAGCAGCCCAGCAAGCTTACTGACATTTAGCCTTAAATAAATGTGTTACATGATTTAGATGGACAAGGCCAGTTGTATCACTTCTCTGAAAAAAAAAAAAAACTTCATATTCCAACATTTGCAAAATTCCAAATTCAGAAAGTTATTATGCTCTTCATTGACAAACATATATTTTATCCTGTTTTGCTTTGTTTTATTTAGAATATGTTATTGTCTAGAACATTTAATGAATAATTTCAAAAAGAATAGATTTGCAAATCTAATAAATAAAATGATGTGAAGAGATGAAAGTTTCAGCTTTAATTGAAACATCTTTATACACCCCTCATCCTCTTTCAAGGATTTGAGAACACCACAGAAGAAAAGGCAGAAAGAATGAGAGTTTGAGGATAGGAAGTGGTACATTGCTTTTCGGACTAACATGGCTATTGCAATTGTTAGGGTCTGAGAAAAGTCCCATAAAAGAACACCAGTCACGCATGCAATCAACAGGGGTGTTCTTTATTCCCAACATGTTGAGATAGCAAATGGCAATCCCCAAAGAAGGTAGCAATATCCCTTTAAGCAGAGTTAGGGGAATTCAAGGGAGGAGGGATTAATCTGGTGCTGATTGATGGAGGAAAGATTAGACTGGGAGCTGATTGGTTGGAAGTTGTAATGGTTAGGGGCTTGTTGACTGGAGTTTAGGAAAAAGCTATCTTTAGCTAGCAGAAATCTAGAAGCAGGGGCATCTGCTGAGCCTGCAGAAGGCTGTGGGGAGCCTACTGATTGGTTGCCCCTGAGTTGTGGTATTCCAAGACCTGCTTGCTCAGCTCCAGCCAGTTCCAGTAAACTGAAACTAAGGCCTAGTCCCTGGCAGGGCTATCAGAAACCTGTCATGGCTCTGGTCTGGATCCCCTGCTCTCTCATAGTCATGAACACATCATGGCAGCTTGTGGTTACTTGTAAAAGATCTATGCAAGATCTAACACACTACAATTCTTACATATTAGGTGTCTGTGTTCTCATGACCCAATCTTATACGGAGGAACTGTTAGCCATTGATAATTGCTGCAGATAGGAGAATCATTGTTGGAGGGTATGGTCACTGGCAAATTTCCAATAGTCCAGTAGATAACCTCACACACGTTGACATGAGAGCAGCGCTCATTAGACTTAGTGCGTTACCAAAGCAGAAGAAAGAGAATAAGAGGAGGAAAGAGGAGGAGATCATATGAGGTTGGGAGCAGGCGAGGCTTGGGAGACATACAGGAAGTTGGAAGAGGAAAGTGTTCATTATATATAGAAATATCTCATTGTATACATATATAAAATTCTTATAGATTAAAAATATTTTGGCCGGGCGTTGGTGGCGCACGCCTTTAATCCCAGCACTCGGGAGGCAGAGTTAGGTGGATCTCTGTGAGTTCGAGGCCAGCCTGGGCTACCAAGTGAGCTCCAGGAAAGGCGCAAAGCTACACAAAAACCCCTTCTCGAAAAACACCAAAAAAAAAAAAAAAAAAATATTTTGAATCATAAGTATCAGAGTGCTTTTGTGTGATAATTTAGTTTGATTCTTAAAGAGTATTTAGATCATGAACTACAATTTTCAACATATTTGTGTTTTAGAACAGCTAAATAACATGTTTAAGGTCGTCTATCCAATTTTACACCTTTTCATATTTTATGTTGCTAAGTCTACTTTTAAACTTCACAATCTATCTCATATAATGTTCTCACTTGAAATGCTTTCTAATTAAGATTGTTTTCATTTATTGTCTTGGGGTTCTTAAATCTAGAAAATTAAAGCAAATTCTAACATCAAGTTACTTACAAATAACTGCTTGGAAAAATTAAGAATGTGGATTTATTTATAATCCTTTGGCCTTAAGTTCAAGCAAAACTCAACAAAAAGTAATTAAAGAGAAAAACACAAAGCCTATTTCTTCACACTGCATACATGGAATTAAAATAATATGTCTTTCTTGAAAGCCACGGAATTGTTTTACAGAGGCTGTCTTGGCACTGTAGAACTAAAGATTCTCTTAAATGATTCAATTATGAAATGAGATGTTTTACTTACTGTGGATATCCCCAATGGGAACTGGATTGAACAAATATCCATTTCTTATTTATTATCCAACAATAACCCAAGATCATCCTGAATAGAATATATTAATTTGATGTATTAATATCCATGTTATTAATAATTTAATATGATATGTGAATAGTCATTTGTATGGAAATTTTTAGGCTGAGTTGAATTTAAATCATTCAGATATATTTTCTTGCCTTCAAAATAAATGGAAACTATTTCAACGTCTAATCTGAGAACTCCCATTATCAATAACTTTAAGAAACCTTAAACATTGTTGTGTGCAACATGTTCAATTTCAGCGTATCTACTGCCAGATGAGGGGCATGCTGTACATCGCTTGCTTTAAGATCTTACTTTAAAAACCAGTATATATTTTAATGTAACTGTTATTTTGAGAATATGTATTTCAATTTCAAACAATGTCTTGTGAACTGTTTACATAGGAAAACAAAAAGACATTACTGTGGAAAGAGGACTTGGGGAGAAGGGAATTTGACAGTTTTGGGAAGGAGTTAGTAGAGTTACATGATTGAAATTGTTGAAGAACAAATTTAATGAAAGTTATTAACATACTGATTCACTTTTTAAAAGTATCATCTTTTATAGCTAAGTAAATCTATAGAAAAATGTTAAATAAAAATGAGAGAAAAAAATTAAATTTTGGAAAACAGCTGTAAGATGCTGGGAACCTCACCAATATCTGTCATTCTGTGTCAGTCACAGTGAAGGTCTGCTATTTCCCTGATCCACAGTGATAGATGATACACACAAACAGACCCATGTGTGTTCACATACACACAGACACACATAATAAAACTTTTCCTGAACAATCTCAATAATGGTGTGTTTTATAACCTATCACAAGGTTAAATGGCAAAGATGAAAAGGTTGATTGGATTGACTTCATGTGAAAATTCTCTCCTTGCCTAACAGATAACTGCCTCTCTTGATGTGCTCTGTCATGCCTTTCCTCTGTGTATCTCTGTTTTTGAGTCTCAGTCTCTCTCTCTCTGTTTCTTCAAGTTGTTCTTAATTAATTGCAATGACTATTGTAGACCAGATCTCCAAATAATACCACATTCTAAGGGTCAGTACATTAAAATTCATGATATGAATGGCTTGCTTCATTCCAGCCTGTACAAAAGAAAAAGACACACATATTAAATCCTGAGATGTCTACTTTCATAGTAGACATAGCTAAATGAAAGACATCTTGTCTTCCCAGACTTAAATTGATATAATCTTAATTTACTAAAATAATATCCTTATCAGTATTCAACAACACTTTAAACACACACACACACACACACACACACACACACACACACACACACACACACACAAATAACTGTATCATATTCTGTTATAAAATTTAAGACTATCAAAAGCTAGCATATTTTTGAAAAGAAGAAACAACCCTAGAAAATTGACATTTCATGATTTCAAATGTATCATAAAATATAGGAACTTAAGATGCTGTATTACTATATTGATCAATATAGAGATAAATTAAATAAATTAGAATATTCACCAATATATACTCTTTTATATGGGGCAAGCACTAAGATAATTCAGTTCAGTATCTTTAACAAATATAAAGGTGAAGTTGGATCATAATGCACAAAATGAAGTTAGATCTTTACACACTACCATGTGAAAATTAATTCAATAATATGGACCTGTGGCTTAAATGGAAGAAGCAAAACTATGATATGTTTAAAGAAAATAAAAACAAATTGCATCACAATATTAAATTGGTATTGATTTATTCAATATCACATAAAAGACACAGTCCACCTAAAAAAATAAACAATCAAAAATGGCAATTTGGACATCATGGTACAATTTATGAATGTATAATCACAAACTGAGGAAAAAGGAAAGCATATATCAAGAGGAAATGGTTGCTAATTAACTCTCACATAAAGGAACAACATCCAGATGATATAGGGGACTCTTAGAGCAACCAAGTTCAAAATACACAAAGAAATTGAGAAACAAGTCTCCAAGAAAATGGAAGGTAAATACACATTAAAAAGTGTAGTAAAAAATGAAGATACTGAAATATTTGTGCAGAGCTAGTGAGAATATAACAAAGGAAACTTTCAGAAAGTGGCTTTGTTGTTCTTCACAAGAAAATGAGAAATTAAATACAGAATTCCTAAATAACCCAACCATTTACTGCTATGTACACATACAAATAATCTGAAGCACAGTTGCTTTAATAAATATGTATGACCATTACTCAGACCAAAAACTAGAAGTGTTTGAAATAACATAATGGAAATGTATTATTATTAATAGAGATGCATTTTTAACAAAAAGAATGAAAATTAAATTTTGATAATTTTACAGTATGGCATGAATGGACCTCAAACATGTCATGTTATGTTACATAAAATGAGACAGACTCACAGAATATGCTAAATGACTTCTCTTTAATAAAGTTTCTAAAATAAACAAATTTATACAAAATAGAAGTAGATTTTAGGGTATCAGGCACAGAGAAATGAGGAAATGAGATGAAGAGTTACAATTTAGAACATATATATGCATATATATATGATAATTGTCTTTACATAAATATATGATTTACATTTATGTTTAATTTTCTCAAGTGATAATATTTTATTCATTTTTTCCTCAAAATGTACCTGAAAAATGGTTTATATTTAATTATTGCATTGATTCAGGTTGCAAATTCTCCAACATTAAAAGAAATGAGCATCAAAAGCTTTATCTCTCTCTCTATGTATATATATATATATGTATAATATATATAGTACATATGTATATATATGTGTGTGTATGTAATTTCAAATTGATAAATCTAAAGTAGGATATTTTTTCATTATTCAATCAGAAAAGAAGGCTAGGTCGACAAGTTAATTGCTGTTGTAAATTATACAATTAATGATTTCTAAAATGCTATGGATATGTCTTTTTTGGGTTCTCTTTTTGTGGATACAGACAGTGATTATTTCACACAAATCTTGGGAGAGCTATGAGCCTAGTGGCCTTGTGATCTGATCTACACTCATCACTATGGCTGTTACTGGGATCTGCAGTCTCACTAAGGATATTACTGTGAGGCTTCCCTCACATATGTGAGCCTCAGTCTCCTATTTGTTCCTTCCTCTCTCAAGTACATTTGTTTTCACCTAAAGAAAGTAGTGTATCTGGCCTCTAATAGGTACCCTCAGTTGAAGGGTCCTTAATGCCACACCCACTGTCCCTCCAAAGACAACAAAAAAAAAAAAAAAAAAAAAAACACTGAGCAATGCTTTGTTTCAAATCTCCAGCCAGTGTCAGCAGCAGGACTCTGTTGTTTCTTTGCATTGATTTTCATTATTTTCACCAACTATCCAAGGATAATTAGCAAGCTAAGCAATCAATTTCAATTCTGAATCTGAGACATTCCAGGTACTATAGATCCTCCACTCTTCAAAAGCATATTTTAATCTTCTTACTTTTTTTTAAACTATTAATAGTATTTAGGTGTAATATGGATACAAGAGTGATGTGATTAGTTTTTTTCCAATTTTTCTTTTATTGAAAATTATTTTCATATAACATATTGGAATTACTATTTCTCCTCCCCCAACTCCTCTGAGATCCTCCCCACTTCCTGTCCCTTATAAAGCCATATGTTTTCAGCCAATCCCTAGAAACCAAGCAGGTATCTAATGTAGAGCAATAAAATAAGATAAGATAAAATGAAAGCAGAATGGAACCAAACAACGAGCAGAAAACCAGCAAAAGAAAAAGAACAAGAAACACGTAATAGACAGAGACACACACATAGTAACCCCATAAAAACATAAAACCAGAAGCTATAGCACATATGAAAAGGACCTGTAAGGTTAACAAAAAAAAAAATGCCTGACAAAACATTATGAAACAAAGGACCTCCAACAAAGCCATTGAGTTAGTTTTGTGTTAGCCATCTACTACTGTACATGGGATGTGCCCTTAAGAGTGGTATGCCAAATGAGACTTTATTGGAGAAAACTAAGTTTTCATTTGCCTATATTTCTTGGAGATAGCTTCTGGATTAGATAAGGGTGATTGTGTCCATATCTCCTCTCAGTGCTAGAGCCCCATGTGGTGCAGACCCTGTCCATGCTGCCAGAGTCTATATGAGTTCTTATGTGTGTCAGACCAGCTCTGTTTATAGGGCCTTGTTTCCTTGGTGTCCATTTTCTACTCTTGCTCTTACAATTCTTTCTGCCTCCTCTTACATGGGATACCCTGAGCCTTAAGGGGAGGGATTTGATGGAGACATCCCACTTAGGAGTGAATGAATATTTCTCTGCACATTGCCCAGCTGTTGGTCTCTGTGTACTTTTTCTTGTCTACTGTAGAAGGAGGTTTCTCTAATGATGGGTGAGCAAGACACAAATCTATGATTATAGCAGAATGATGTTGGTTATTTTATTATTACAGCTCTTCAAAAGGAATGTAGTAATGTTCTTTTTGAAGAACTTTGATATTTGGTTTTCTGCTTTGTCCCTGACCTGTCTGGTCTCAGGTTCTTGATCAATTGAGTGGGATTAGGGATGAGTTGCATTCATGGAAGGGGCCTTAAATCTGATCAGATATTCATTAGATACTTCCACAAACTCTGGGCCATTATTGTACCAGCACAATCTTGCATGCAGGTCACTATATAGATCAAAGGTTTTGTAGCTGAGTTGGTGTTTAGCTTTCTCCTTGGTTGTGAAGAGTACTTTCCAGTATCCTGAACACTAACCAGTAGGGGTGAAGGCTCTAGGTAGGAATCATCTTGACTTCTCCATGTTCAGTGAGATGTGTAGCTGTTGTTTTCGCCAATAAGGCCTTACTGTCAGGGTATGAAGAGCAATAAAACACCCTTGGCAATAGTCAGGGTTTTTTGGATGTCCCCATGGGGCCCCTTTGACCAAAGCTTAACTAGGTGTAACACATTCTGGGACATTGAGGCTTCATTATGTGACAATAGATGCACAGTTGGGGCTCTGACACCCACCCTACTATTGGGCAATCTTGTTTAGTATGACATCATACAAGTATATATGTTAGGAAGCTTCTAGTGTGTTAATTTTCCATGTGACCCCTGAAATGGGCTTTAGGTATAGCTTCACCCCGCCATGTACTACCTCCCTTTCCCTTCTTTTTTCTCTCTTCCCTTTCAACTCCCATTCCTGTGCTACTTGTTCACCTATAATTATCCATTCTATTTCTCCATTATTAGGAGATCCATCCCTGCCCTCTATTCCCTACCTACCCTCTTTAGTTATAAAGATTGCAACTTGCTTTAATTTACTTGGCAACTAACATCCATGCCAAGAGCCATGGCTTAAGTTCAGCAGATGACAATTAATATTCAGATGTCAGCTCACCAGAAGTTCTCTGATGGAAATATCTTATTGAAGCAAGGCTTACAAGAATATAGACTCCAGAATATCTTTTGCTTATTCTGTGATTTCACATTGTTGCTGCTCCATGCTTTTCTCTGGTATTTGATATGATGTATTTATATATGGTAAGTCCCCACTCCCTGCTTTGTAGTGTGTTTATCTCATGATTACATCTCAATCTAATGGGCATTTATCTGTGGATTATCAGGAAGATGCTATATAATTTTGATACAGTCAGGGCCTATTGACTTTCATTAAAAAGCTATTATACATCACAGCTCAGGTTGATATAGGAAAATAGTTGATTTTCCACAGCTGTCAAGACAGCTGTACACCATTAGTTGATTTAAAGCTTCAAAGTAACTTAGATTAGACCAAGTGCCTTGCTAATGGTTTTTAAGATAAACTCTTCCCAGGAAAAACATTTCCATTTCACAAGGACATAGAGCCAGGTGTCTGATTTGTGGAACCAAGGTTAAAGGTGCAAAGCAACTTAATTGCTATACCAGTTTCTCTTGGTAGGTCTGGTGATAACATAGGACAGCAATAAATGCTCTGCACAAATTCCTGATCTCAGTTTTATGATACAAGCATCTAATATGAAGACTCAAAGTTCAAACTACTAACTGTTATTTATGTTGTATCCTGAAATTATGTAATAGAGAACAATTAACCAAGTTCTTGAGATAAAAACAACTTTCATTTAGAGATACTGCAGGGGAAAAATTTCCAACTGGCCAGGGCTACAGAGAATAATATAACTTCATGGCCTTGAGAAAGAGTTTCAAGTTTTCTTTTTTATTGTTTAAAGTTACACACAGGACAGAAAAATTAATTTTAAGATTTAAAGTGCTTTTAGTGTCACTGTGCCTTGGAGAGTGGTGAGTGAGCTTATCTGCACTCATCCCTGCTCCCGAAGTTCATGGGGGTGGTGGGGTGCTTCCAGCTGCAATGCTACTCATGGCTGTACTCCCCCTGACAAGACATCTCTCTCGATGTAATCGATTCAACAGTGCCTGACATTTTTATGATTGGTAATCACAAAATGTTAATTTTAAATGTTTTTATACTCAAAAGTATAGTATATAGTACACAATTTCCTTATTTTTCTTAGACTCTTCAATAGTTTCATCTTATAACTTCTTTAAAATCCTTTATAAGATTATTTCTTACCATAGGCACTAATCTCCAAAAAGCCAGCTCATGCACTAGGGACAGGTCCTGATCCCACTGCCTGGGGACCCCCTGAATAGTTCAAGCTAAACAAATGTCCTGCTTATCCAGAGGGCCCAGTCCAGTACCATGGGGGCTCCTCAGCTATTGGTCCACAGTACATGTGTTTCCACTGTTTGGCTAGTTGTCTCTGTACTTTTTCCCAATCATGATATCAAAATCTCTTGCTCAGAGAATCCCTCCTCTCTCTCTCTCTTGTCGATTGGATGCCTGGAGCTCTACTTGGGACTGGGCCGTAGATCTCTGCATCTGCTTCCATCAGTCACTGGATGAGGGTTCTATGATGACAGTTAGGATATTCAGCCATCCGATCACCAGAGTAGGTCAGCTCAGGCACCCTCTCAACTATTGCCAGTAGTCTATGGTTGAGTCATCTTTGTGGATTCCTGGGAACCTCCCTAGCACTCTACTTCTCCCTATTCCCATGGTGCCTTCATTTATCTCTTTCCTTGTTCTCCCACTATGTTCCAATTCTAGCTCGAACCTCCCACTCCTCTAAGCTCTCATTTCCCCATCCCTTGCCCTCCATTATCCCCCCCTCACTCCGAGTTTGCTCATGTAGTTCTCATCCATTTCTCCATCGCTGGGAGATCCCTATGTCTTTCCTAGGATCCTCCTTACTAGCTAGCCTCCCTGGAGCTGTGGGTTATAGGCTGGTTATCTTTTGCTTTAATAACTACTATCCACTTATGAGTGAATACATGCCATGTTTGTACTTCTGAGTCTGGGTTACCTCACTCAGGATATTTTCTAGTTCTATCCATTTGCCTGCAAACCTTATGATGTCACTGTTTTTTCTCTGCTGAGTAGTACTCCATTGTGTACATGTACCACATTTTATTTATCCATTTTTCAGTTGACAGGCATTTAGGTTGTTTCCAGGTTCTGACTATTACAAGCAATGCTGCTATGAACATAGTTGAGCATTTGTCCTTGTGGTATGATTGAGCATTCCTTGGTTATTTGCCCAAGGGTGGTATAGCTTGGTCTTGAGGAAAACTGATTCCCAATTTTCTGAGAAAAGTGCTTGTACAAGTTTGCATTCTCACCAACAGTGTAGGAGTGTTCCCCTTGCTCCACATCCTCTCCAATATAAGCTGTCTTCAGTGTTTTTTATCTTAGCTATTCTGACAGGTGTAACATGGTATTTCAGAGTCATTTTGATTTGCATTTCCCTGATGACTAAAAATGCTGAGCAATTCCTTAAATGTCTTTCAGCCATTTGAGATTCTTCTGTTGAGAATTCTCTGTTTAGCTCTATAGCCCATTTTTTAATTGGACTGTTAGGTATTTTGATGTCTAGTTTCTTGAGTTATTTATATATTCTGAAGATCAGCCCTCTGTCAGATATGGAGCTGGTGAAGATCTTTTCCCATTCTATAGGCTGTCATTTTGTCTTATTGAGCATGTCCTTTGCCCCACAAAAGCTTCTCAGTTTCAAGAGGTCCCATTTATTAATTGTTGCTCTCAGTGTGTGTGCTACTGGTGTTATATTTAGGAAGTGATCACTGGTGCCAATGCGTTCAAGACTACTTACTACTTTCTCTTCTATCAGGTTCAGAATAACTGGATTTATGTTAAGGTCTTTGATCCACTTGCATGTAAGTTTTGTGCATGGTGACAGATATGGATGTATTTGCAATCTTCTACATGTTGACATTCAGTTATGCCAGTACCATTTGTGGAAGATGCTTTCTTTTTGTACAGCCTTGGTTCAGGGAGGAGGTGCTTGGACCTGCTTCAACTAAATGTACCAGGATCTGCTGACTCCCCATGGGAGACCTTGCCTTGGAGGAAGTGGGAATGGGGACTGGGTTGGGGGAGAAGAATGGGGAGTGGGAGGAGGGAGGACAGGGGAATCTGTGGTTGATATGTAAAATGAATAGAAAATCTCTTAATAAAAAAAGGGAAAAAAAGAAAATATTTGATTTTGATATGTGATGAACAAAACAAACCTGCTTTGAATAGTATACTAAAAAAAGTCTATCTCTCTAGTTAGATAACAATGACTGGTTCTTTCTTTGCAGCTACACCCCAGCAATTAGGGAGTTGTGATTTATTTCATGTGCATTGTCAGAATAACTCTGTTTCTTATCATTTACTGGAATGTGACCTTCAAATGTAACTTTTACATTCAACATGACAGATTCTGTTAGGTATAGATAGCTGTAAAGAACAAAGAGATGAGCAGCTAACAAGAGAGAATAAAGAGAAAAGTAATCATCTAGAGAGTGTGACTTTTTCTCTTCCTTAAAAAGCCCTCAGATAGAAAAAGTCTAAGTTTCACAATGCTGAGGACTTTTCCTTTGAGCCCTGCCTGCAGCCTAGAAGCTGGTCTGCCAGGTTGCAATATATCCACATGTACATGAACACATATGTTAATCATCTTTCTGGGTCTGAATTACCTCAAAATGATTTTTTACCTTCATCTACCTACCAGCATATTTCATTTTTTAACAGCTGAGTAATATTCCTTTGTGTTAATATTCCACATTCTCTATCCTCTCTTCCAATGACAGAATTTTAAGCTGCTTCCAATTTCTGACTATTAGGAACAGAGCAGCAATGACAATGGTTAATAAACACGTGTCTCTGCAGTAGGGTGAATTAACTTTTGGGCTTAAGCACAAAAATAGTATAGCTGCATCATTAAATAGACCAATTCCCAGATTCCTAAGTGCTGGGGACCAGCCTCAGCAGTTTCAGGGGTCTGAAGGATGGAATACCTGGAAGGCGCAATAATGACTTAGAGACAATGTTTGTGCAAGCTGACAGGTCTTTGTAGCTAGAGTTTTCCTGCCTGGCCCACAGTCAGGACAAATCTCTCTCACCCGCCAGTCCCACAGCCGCTCAGACCCAACCAAGTAAACACAGAGACTTACATTGCTTACAAACTGTATGGCTATGGCAGGCTTCTTGCTAACTGTCCTTATATCTTAAATTAATCCATTTCTATAAATCTATACCTTGCCACATGGCTTGTGGCTTACCGGCATCTTCACATGCTGTTTCTCATGGCGGCAGCTGGCAGTGTCTCCTCAGCCTTCCACTTCCCAGAATTCTCTCCTCCTTGTCCCGCCTATACTTCTTCCTGCCTGACCACTGGCCAATCAGTGTTTTATTCATTGACCAATAAGCAACATGTTTGACATACAGACCATCCCACAGCAGGTCACTTTGGGCTTTTGTAGTTGTTAAGTTTTTTTGTTGTTGTTGTTGTTTGTTTGTTTAGTTTTTCTTAGCTTTTTAAAGATTTTGTTTAGCTTTTTTATTTTTTTAGTTTCTCTTGGCTTCTTTTAGCTTTTTAAACTTTTTTTTTTAGCTTTTGTTTTTAACTTTTCTTAGCGTCCCTTAGCTTTACTTAGCTTCTCTTAGTTTTTTTAAAGATTTTTTTATTTTTTTTAACTTTTTTTTAGTTTTTGCTTTTGTCCTCGTGACCTCAGTCTTTTATTAGCATAAGTAAAGGGGGAACAGAAAGAAAAGGGGAAATCACCCAATACAAAATGTTTTCATGATTTCAAAGATTACTCTTAGAAAATCACCAATATATTCTTCATCATCTTTTACAAAATACAGGAATTATTCCAGACATAGCATCAAAGCAAGCGTAATCTATTTTTATTATTAATGATTATACAATCTTATGAGTACTTGACCCAAAGGCTAGCAACATGCAATTTCTCAAAAAAGGTAAAAATAAGAGCAGTGGTCAATGCACCAGTCATTTCCTTCTCACACAGCCTGGTCCAACCTCAAGACCCCTGTAGCCGCCTAAGTTCCTCCTCAGCCCTCCTCAAACACTAAGCCCCATGACTGGTAGGTTACAATGACCTCAGACAAGAAATCTGTCCCTGCAAGTCAGCAACTTCTGTCCTTCTGTATCCAACAATTCCAAGGAAGACCTAATCTAATTTTTAGAGCTTCCATGAAAAGAAGCTCACATTTCTTGGCAGCTCTTTTCAATCTAGGAACCCAATGAAACTTGTAGCAACACTCCATCAATTGTCACATTATCTCCACACTCCTTCAGGAGGAATAAAAAAATCTGAATTGAAGTTGCCATCTCCCCTTCTTGGTGGAGGCCACTATTTTCCTCCTATTCTAGGTTCCCACACTTCTTTCTATATGTTACTCCATCCACAGTCTTCAACCAATACCCTTTAGGGTCTCAAGTTTTACACAATGCCTTTGGAATATCCTCAGAAACTGAATTATTCATCATGGCCAATTTGAGTCCAGTGCGTTGATAGACATCATACCATGTGCTATAGTTGACCACACATTCGGTACAGTTTATCCAAGCCTAAAAAGCTTCCCTAGGCTGCAGGTTCTTTTCAATGAACTGCATAACTGCCTTCACCCCAGCCTGGGCTATCATCTCTGTGTAATTTCCTGTTAAATATACTTCACTCCTTTCCTGCATCACAGAAATCACCATTGATCTAGGAACACAGAACATGAAGATCAAATAGAAGAAAAAGACTAGTATTACAAGAAATTATTTATATGGAGGAGGACATGAAATGTGCACACCACAAAGCATGACCTTGGGACACATAGGCATTTCTGCCTTGGCCCTCTAGAGGCATGCTAAGCAGGAGATCTGGAGGGGAACACACAGAGGGTTGATGGTCCACAATCTCGGGTCCCCTTTTCTCCAATCTCTGCTGGCAGCATGTCAGCCATCTTATATGCCATCCCTGGCACCTAAGCAATCACCACACTGATATGCATAGTGTCTGTACAGTCTGCACTCCAACCAATAATAGATGAGTATTTCCCATATTCTGCATCTTTGCTAACATGAGCTACCATTTGTGTTATTGATCTTGGCCATTCGGACAGGTGTAATACGAAATCTCAAAGTAGTTTTGATATGCATTTCCTGATAACTAAGGATGTTGAACATTTCTTTTGAATGCTTCTCAACTAGTTCAGTTTCCTCTTTTGAGAATTATCTGTTTGTATCTTTATTCCATTTTTAGTTGGATTATTTGATTTCTTGATATGAATTGGTTTATTAAGAGATTTTCTATTCATTTTACATACCAACCACAGATTCCCCTGTCCTCCCCCTCCCACCCCCAGCCTTCCCCCACAACCCACCCCCCATTCCCATCAGCTCCAAAGCAAGGATTCCCATGAGGAGTCAGAAGATCCTGGTACATTCAGTTGAGGCAGGTCCAAGCACCCCCTCCATGCACCAAGGCTGCACAAAGTGTCTCACCATAGGCACTAGGCTCCAAAAAAGCCAGCTCATGCACTAGGGACAGGTCCTAATCCCACTGCCTGGGGGACCCCTAAACAGTTCAAGCTAAACAACTGTCTCACTTATCCAGAGGGTCGAGTCCAATTCTATGGGGGCTCCTCAACTCATGTGTTTCCACTAGTTTGGCTAGTTGTCTCTGTACTTTTTCCAATCATGGTATCTATATCTCTTGCTCATAAAATCCCTCCTCTCTCTCATCGATTGGACTCCTGGAGCTCTGCCTGGGACCCAACAATGGATTTCTGCAGCTGCTTCCTTCAGTCATTGGATGTGGGTTCTATGATGACAGTTAGGATATTCAGCCATCCTATCACCAGAGTAGAAAATACCTAACAATCCAATTTAAAAATGGGCTATAGAGCTAAACAGAGAATTCTTAACAAAAGAATCTCATATGTCTGAAAGACATGTAAGGAATTGCTCAGCATCCTTAGTCATTGGGAAATGCAAATCAAAATTACTCTGAGATACCATCTTATACATGTCAGAATGGCTAAGACCAAAAAACACTGAGGACAGCTTATGTCGGAGAGGATGTGGAGCAAGGGGAACACTCCTACACTGTTGGTGAGAATGCAAACATGTACAACCACTTTGGAAATCACTATGGTGGTTTCTCAGAAAATTGGGACTCGATCTACTGCAAGACCCAGCCATACCACTCTTGGGCATATACCCAAGGAATGCTCAATCATACCACAAGGATAAATGCTCAACTATGTTCATAGCAGCATTATTTGTAATAGTCAGAACCTGGAAACAACCTAGATGCCTGTCAACTGAAGAATGGATAAATAAAATGTGGTACATGTACACAATGGAGTACTACTCAGCAGAGAAAAACAATGACAGTATGAAATCTGCAGGCAAATGGATGAAACTAGAAAATATCATCCTGAGTGAGGTAACCCAGACTCAGAAGGCAAACATGGTATGTACTCACTCATAAGTGGATACTAAATATAAAGCAAAGGATAAGTAGACTGCCACCCACAGCTCCAGGAAGGCTAGCTAGTAAGGAGGACCCTAGGAAGGGCACATGGATCACTCAACAATGGAGAAATGGATGAGATCTACATGAGCAAACTGGGGGTGAGGGGGAGTAATGGACGGCAAGAGACGGGATGAGAGCTTAGAGGAGTGGGAGGTTCGAGCTGGAAAGGGAACAGGGTGGGGGAGCAAGGAAAGAGATACTATAATAAATGAAGACACCATGGGAATAGGAAGAAACAGAGTGTTAGGGAGGTTCTCAGCAATCCTCAAAGATGACTCCAACATAGGCTATTGGCAGTAGTCGAGAGGGTGCCTGAGTTGATATGAATTTTTAAATTTTTTATGTATTTTGATATCAACTGTATATCAAATGGGTAATTTTTAAAAATCTTTACCCATTCTGTAGGCTGCTGCCTTGTCCTAATGATACTAATCTTTGCTATGCAGAAACTTTTCAGTTTCATGAGGTCCCACTTATTAATTATTGATCTTAGTGCCTGTGCTAATTGTGCTCTGTTCATACAGTCTTTCTCTGTGCCAATGAGTTTGAGACTATTCCCTTCTTTCTCTTCTATCAGGCTCAGAGTACTTAGTTTGATATTGAGGTCTTTGATTCGTTTGGAGGTTAGTGTCATGCAGTGTAATAAGTATGGATCTTTGTTCATTCTTCTACGTGCAGTCATCCAGTTTAACAAGCACCATTTGGTGAAGATTCTGTCTTATTTTCATTGTACATTTTTAATGTCTTTATCAAACTTCAGGTGTCCATAAGTGTTTGGATTTATGTCCAAATCTTCTGTTTGATTCCAATAATCAATGTGTCTTTTTTGTGCTAATGCCATCCTGTTTTAATTACTAATTCTCTGCAGCACAATGTGAAATAAAAGCTATAGATACCTACCATGGTTCTTTTATTATTCAAGATTGTTTTTTCTATTTTGGATTTTACATGTTTCCACGTGAAGCTGAAAATTAGCTTTTCAAGTTCAGTGAAGAATTTTGGTGGGGATTGTATTGAATCTGTAGATTGATTCTGGTAGGATTGTAATTTTTGTCTTATTAATTCTAAATATCTATGCACATAGATGATCTTTCCATTTTCTGATACTTTCTTAAATTTCTTCCTGCAAAGACTGGAAGTTTTTTGTTTTGTTTTGTTTCATGGAAGTCTTTTACTTGCTTCATTAGAATTACCCCAATATATTTTATATGATTGAGGCTACAGCAAACTAAAAATTATATTTGTATTGAGGCTATTGTGAAAGATGTTATTTCCCTGAATTCTTTTCTCAGTCTGTTTGTCATTTGTGTATAGAGTGGCTACTGAGTTTTATGTGTAAAATTTGTATCCTTCTACAATGCTGAAATTGTTCATTAGCTGCAGGAGTTCTTTAGTAGAAATTTTAGGGTCACTTATGTATATAATCATATCATCTGCAAATAAAGACAGTTTGACTTCTTCCCTTCCTTTTTGTATTCTATTATCTCCTGTTTTCTTTTTGCTCTAGCTAAGACTTCAAATATCATGCTGAATATGCATGGAGAGAGTGGAATATTTTGTCTTGTTCCTGATTTTAGTGGAAATATTTTGAGTTTTTCTCCATTTACGTTGATGTTGGGAATAGGCTTTCCATACTCTATCTTTATTATGTTGGGGTAAATCTATTTTATCTCTAATATCTTCAAGACTTTTATCATTAACGATTTTGGGTTTTGTCAAAGATCTTTTCTACATCTAATGAGATGATTATGTGTTTTTTTTTAATCTTTCAGTATGTTTATGTAGTGGATTGTATTTATTGATTTTCATGTTGACCCATCTTTGGGATGAAATCTTCTTAATCACAGTGGATCAAGTGTGTTCATGAATTTGCTTTGGAAGTATTTTATTGAAAAATTTTGTATCTATGTCCATAATGGAAATTGATATGTAATTATCTTTCCTTCTTTAGTCATTTTTTTTTTCGAGACAGGGTTTCTTTGTGTAGCTTTGGAGTCTGTCCTGGATCTCACTTTGTAGGCCAGGCTGGACTCGAACTCACAAAGATTTGCCTGGCTCTGCCTCCCGAGTGCTGGGATTAAAGGCGTGTGCCACCACTGCCCGGCTCCTTCTTTAGTCTTTATGTAGTTTGTGTATCAGATAAACTATGGCCTCATAATAAGAATTGAGCATTGGTCTTTCTGTCTTTATTTTGTGGAATAATTTTGGGGGTAATAATACTAACTCTTCTTTGAAATTATGGAAGTATTCTACACTAAAACCATCTGATCCTAGGCTTTTGTTGTTTGGAAGACTTTTAAATACTGCTTCTATTTTACTGATGGTTATAGGTCTTTTTAAGTTGATTATGGATCATGATTTAACTTTGATTGCTGTTACATATGGAGAATATTATCCATTTCTTTCATATTTTCTAATTTGGTATACAGATTTTAATCATGTCCTTATGATTTTTTGGACTCTCTATTTATTGTAATGTGTTCCAATGCCTTTACAGTTTTGTTAACTTGGATCTTTTATCTTCATCTTTTAGTTAATTTGGCTAAGGGTTTGTCAATGTTATTGATTTTCTCCAAAACCAAGTTTTGATTCTTTGTGCTTGTTCATTATCTATGTTCATATTTTATTGATTTCATTTTTATTCTGATTATTTGTTACCATCTACTCCTTTTTGGTGTAATTTCTCCTCCTTGTTCTAGACCTTTCAAGTGTGCCCATTAAGGTACTATTGTGAAATCTTCCCAATTTTTTCTATGTAGCCACTTAATGCTATAAAC
Organism: Peromyscus melanophrys; assembly: GCA_902168415.1. NCBI lineage: Eukaryota > Metazoa > Chordata > Mammalia > Rodentia > Cricetidae > Peromyscus > Peromyscus melanophrys. Next base: position 31,282 of record CABHPR010152951.1, read on the forward strand.
TCGTCTCTTAGAACTGTTTTCATTGTGTTCCACATGTTTGGTATAGTAAATATTCATTCTCACTCAATTCTAGAAAGCCTTTCATTTCTTTCTTGACTGATTTTCATTTGTTAGTGAAGATTTCAGTTTCCATGAGTTTGTAATCTTTCTGTTCTTTCTGTTGTTGATATCTAGATTTTCTCTGGTGGTCAAATAGCAAAGTATTATTTTAATTTTCTTGTATCTATTGAGACTAGGTTTGTTTTTTTGTATGTGACCAGTTTTGGAGAAAGTTTCATGAGCTGCTGAAATTAAAATATATTCTTTGCCCTGCATCCTCTCTAACATAGACTGTCATTAGTGTTTTGTTTTTTGTTTTTTTTCGAGACAGGGTTTCTCTGTGTAGCTTTGCGCCTTTCCTGGAGCTCACTTGGTAGCCCATGCTGGCCTCGAACTCACAGAGATCCACCTGGCTCTGCCTCCCGAGTGCTGGGATTAAAGGCGTGCGCCACCAACGCCCGGCTGTCATTAGTGTTTTTGATCATAGCCATTCTGACAGGTGTAAGGTGGTATCTCAGAGTCCTTTTGATTTGCATTTCCCTGATGACTAAGGATATCGAGCATTTCCTTAAATGTCTTTCAGCCATTTGAAATTCCTCTTTTGATAATTCTCTGTTTAGCTCTTTAGCCCATTTTTTAATTGGATTGTTCAGTATTTTGATGTCTAGTTTCTTGAGTTCTTTATATACTGTAGAGATCAGTCCTCTATCAGATGTGAAGGTCTTTTCCCATTCTATAGGCTGTCATTTTGTCTTATTGACCATTTTTTTTGCCCTAAAAAAGCTTCTCAGTTTCAAGAGGTCCCATTTATTAATTGTTGCTCTCAGTGTTTGTGCTACTGGTGCTATATATAGGAAGTGTTCTTCTGTGCCGATGCATTCAAGAGTACTTCCTACTTTCTCTTCTATCAAGTTCAGTGTAACTGGATTTATGTTGAGGTCTTTGATCCACTTGGACTTGAGTTTTGTGCATGGTGACAGATGTGGATCTATTTGTAATCTTTTACATGTTGACATCCAGTTATGCCAGCACCATTTGCTGAAGATACTTTCTTTTTTCCATTGTATAGTTTGGCTTCTTTGTCAAAAATCAGGTATTCATAGGTTTGTGGATAAATGTCAGGGTCTTCAATTCGATTCCTCCACTGTTGGTGAGAGTGCAAACGTGTACAACCACTGTGAAAATAAGTATGGTGGTTTCTCAGAAAATTGGGACTCGATCTACTGCAAGACCCAGCCATACCACTCTTGGGCAAATACCCAAGGAATGCTCAATCATACCACAAGGACAAATGCTCAACTATGTTCATAGCAGCATTATTTGTAATAGTCAGAACCTGGAAACAACCTAGATGCCCATCAACTGAAGAATGGATTAAAAAAATGTGGTACATGTACACAATGGAGTACTACTCAGCAGAGAAAAACAATGACAGTATGAAATTTGCAGGCAAATGGATGAAACTAGAAAATATCATCCTGAGTGAGGTAACCCAGACCCAGAAGGACAAACAAGGTATATACTCACTTATAAGTGGATACTAGATATAAAGTAAAGAACAATCAGACTGCAACCCACAGATCCAGGGAGGCTACATAGCAGGGGGGATCCTAGGATGACTGTGGCTTATAATAAGTTTTGGTTTTACTCAATCACTTGGCAAGCATCAGTGAAAGATTTCACTATTAGGATAAGACATATTGTTCTGGTCATTCTGGATTTTGTTTTTTTATGCTGGTATCTAGGCATCTATTTGAGGGATAATTGTAATTTTAGGTATTGATACCTGGTTTTGTCTTTGTTGGGTATATATTGAATTCCTTGTTTTCTGTTGCCCTCTATGATTCTTTGGAGAGTATAGTGGCTTTGGGCTGCTTGGTAGTGAATGCTCCTAAGATCCCGCCAGAGGTAGCTACAAGTGGTACCCTTGGTATGATTTGCTTGCATATATTGGGATCTGGCATTAAGGAGTGAGGTTGGGGTAGAAGTAGGTGAGCTGAGAGGGTCCACAGAATGAAAGAAAACTGGGTGTGCCACCAGCATGTAGGTAGACCCCTGAGAAGGGGGCAGAGAAAGAGGAGAGGTAACAGTTGTTGATCTGCTACAAAGCTGGGGATAAGAATGGGGATTGGAATTGAAAAGACAAGAGGTAGAGTGAAGATCATATACTTGAATCCCTGGCAGGTGTGGCATGTAGGTTTCCAAGAAATGTCTCTTAGAATTTGAATTTGAGACAAAGGAGTAGGATAATGGAGGAAGGCTGTAGAAGATCTGTGAGATCTACTGAGAATGGTTACAGAGAGAAAGGGGAGCCTACAGCAGGTGGTCTGCAACAAGCTCAGAACACAACCTGGAATTGTAATTTAAGGATGGGGAAGAGTGATGGTCACCTATTCCTACTCTTGAGAGCCATAGACCTGGTCTTATCTAATATGGTCTTTCAGATTGCATTCCTGTATTTGAATGGCATCTGACTAGATTATGTCATGACTTATCCCCACTTCTTGGCAAATATTTACGTTTCTCTAGCAACAGAGATACTTGGAATTATCCTAAATAGAAGCATGTTTTTTGTATTTATCCTAGGGAGAATGAGACTTCTTTGGTGAGAAATGGTTTTCAAAATTACTAGTATTTAATATTTTATTTGTATGGTATCCAATTTTCTCATCTTGCTTATAGCTTGTTTCTTTGAGGAAGATGTGCCTTGCATTTAACCAGGGTGACCTGTCTAGTATCAATTGCTAAACTTCTCTACAGTATGGCTACTTTTATGATTAAGTCCTAGTGTGGGTCCTGAACTTTGTGAGGCTGTAGGAAATGAGATACTCTTCATGAGCTGCCAAGGGGGTCCACTGGATTTCATATTTAGTTTTGAATGATGATTAATCAACATCAGGCTTTGACTTTTTCCCCTAGAACATCAATTGCCCCAGGAAACTTCCCTAGCATTCTACTTGCTTGTAATTAAAATTGCCTTCATATTTCTAAACCCTACAATAAGAACAGTAGCTAGTATATTTCTTTCCATTAATATAACAATCTATTTTGGTACCTCGAGGATTTTAACAATTGCTCTTTTATTTTATGCCAGAGGCTACCTATGATTCATCTGCTACCAGAGAATACAGTCCTTGCCCCAGCAAAGGGTAGATGATTAACAGTGTAGTTAACAGTTTTCTCAGTGTCTACTTCTCAGACCACTCAGGTACTGACATGCAGACTTTGACTCTTTTTTTCAAGAATGAGGCTTTGAAATGATATTAGTAATTGAACCTTCTCTGAAGAGCTTCCTTGGAATTAATTCCTACACTGGAAGAGAAAAAGGTAAAATTGGATGGTACTACATTCAAAGTGTGGTGCATACACAACTCTCAATGCAGGAGAAAGGGGTGATGAGGCAGGTAGGGTACTGCTAGTCCTCAACTAGAACAGTTGATCAAGGCTTCAGATGCAGTCATAAAACAGGCCTCTGGTAAAGGATGCCTTTGAATGGTAATGAAGGATGTGTGACATGGCACATTGCACAGGATAATTTCATTAGAGGTTCAACAGCTGAAGGATGAAGCTAAGCACACTAAGCTGGTATGAATATCAGCCATTGAACTTCAAAAGGAGAGTTGGTAGATTGTTGTACTGAACATCCCTTTGCATATTAAAAGGAAACACAGGATTGATTTTCAACACTTCTAAAAGAAAAATCTAGATGTAAATATTTCCAAAACCCATAAAAATTAGAGACCAAGACATTATATAAAGTGGGGAAACACTGGACCCAAATTGTGGATACTCAAAGTTTGAATAAGAAAGAAATGAAATGCTTCTTTCCACTTTATAGTTATTGACCTTGATGTCATACAAAAAAAATGTGTTAACAATTATTTTTGTACAAAATATAGGCCTACTTCTCTTTAGTTGCTTATTTTGGTATTGTCATTTATTTACAACAATATATGCCTATGCATTCCTTGCAGTTTCTTTTCTCTGATATCTGATAAGAATATTTTAAGTCGGGCGGTGGTGGTGGACGCCTTTAATCCCAGCACTCGGGAGGCAGAGGCAGGCGGATCTCTGTGAGTTCGAGGCCAGCCTGGGCTACCAAGTGAGTTCCAGGAAAAGGTGCAAAGCTACACAGAGAAACCCTGTCTCGAAAAACCAAAAAAAAAAAAAAATATTTTAAAAAGAATATGTTATTAATTCTTTAAGAACTATGTATATTTACTACATAGATATTCTATGGTGTGTGGTCATCCTCTGCAGCATGTTCAACACTCCAGGAGACACACCCCTAAAGAAAACTTTTTTCTTCAGTTAATGGTGAAATATCATACCCACCTTCATCTCCATCTTACTATCTAGTGTGATAGTTCTCAACCTGTGGGTGGAGACCTATTTTGGCAAACCTCTATCTCCAAAAATATTTACATTATGATTCATAACAGTAGCAAAATTACAGTTATGAATTAGCAATGAAATAATTTTATGGTTGGAGGTCACCACAACATGAGGAAATGTATTAAAGGGTCATAACACTAGGAAGATTAAGAACCTTTTCTCTGGTGTTTCTCTTCTTGTGGTTATGAAGAAGCCATTGTGTTGGCTAATTTTATGTCAGCATGACACAGCCTAGAGTCATTTGAGAGCAGGGAACCCCAGCTGAGAAAATGGGTCCCTAAGATTGGACTATAGGCAAGCCTGTAGAGCATTTTCTTAATTACTGATTGATATTGGAGGGTCCAGACAATTGTGGGCAGTGCCGATCCTGGACAGGTGCTCCTGAGTTCCATAAGAAAGCAGTCTGAGTCATCCATGAGGAGCAAGCTTGCAAGCAGCACCTTTCTATGGCCTCTGCATCAGCTCATGTCTCTAGGTTCCTGCCCTGCTTGGGTTCTTGCCTTCACTGCTTGGTGAGGAACAGTGATATGGAACTGTGAGTGGAAAAAAAAAAAAAAAACCAAAAAAAAAAAAAAAAAAAAAAACTTTCCTCCTCAAGTTGCCTTGGGTCATGGTGGGTTTTTTTCAATATTTTTATTGATTATTTTGGAATTTCACATCATGAACCTCTATCACAATCACTTGCCAGTCCTCCCAGGTCCAGCCCCTGACATTGTGACCCCCTTCCCCTGAAAAAAACAGAAGAAATCCCCTTTGTATTACACATATATTCATGGTAGCATGGTCAAACTCCAAATGCCCAGCCCCTTAAAGAAAACTGAATCCTTCCCTACCTGCACCCTTCCAGAAGCCATCAATTGAGGAGAGATACACTTAAATATCCTTGCTACAGTTTTTAAGAGTTCTCTATGATGGCTTTTTGTCAAGGCTGTTACATTTCTGGGGAGGGGACATGTTGGTGTGGGGATTGTCATAGAAGCCTTCTGTATACCTCTTTCTCAACTATGAATCTACACTCATGAGACCAATGCAAAAATAGTTTCCTTGACCTTTACAGTCAGTGGGAGCATGGATCATGAACTTCCACATAGTTTCTGGTGACAGCCTGTGCCACAGACTTAACATGGTTTTCTGTGACAGTACAGACCACAGATTTCAACATAGTCCTCTGCCACAGCACAGGCCAGAAACCATCATAGCCCCAGGTAGTACCACAGAGCAAAGAGATCAACATGGCCTTAGGTGGCTGCAGAGGCCATTCACATCAACATGGCCCCCTGCAGCAGCGTGGCCCCAGGGCATCAACATCATTTCAGGCTGCAGTACAGACCACAGATATCCACATCATCTTTGGTAGAAACATGGGCCACAGACATCAACGTGGCCGCCAGCTGTAGTAGGAGCATGGACCCACACATGACCCTCCTGGTTGCAGCATGGATCACAGACATCAACATGACTTCTAGTGGCTACATAGGCCACCTACATCAACAGAGCCCCCAGCTGCTGTAGGACCATGGATATCCACATGAACTTCAGGCTTCAACATAGCCTGGGACAGCTGGACCACAGATGCCATTACAGCCTCCAGAGGCAGCACAGTCCATAGAAATACTGTTGAGGTGGTCCAATCCAGAAAATGAATCGTTCTTCATCTCAGACATTCTGTCATTGCTCAGAACCAGGGCGATCATGGAGCTAGGCAGTATGTTTGAGGACTGAGTCTGCACAAAGTCCAGGGTACTGCATACCACCCTTTCAGCCCTACTTAGCAAGGACGTGTTCTCCAGTCCACCATAGCCTTCTCTCATACCTGTCACTCCTGTTGAGTCTCTAGTTCCCTGTTCTTCACTTTTCACTCATTACTCAGTTCCTCCATCTTTCCCACCTCCCCATAGCATGTGTTCATTTTAGTGGCATTGGAAACTGCAGTATGTATTTCTTTGCAGAAATAGCTTGACATGCACATACTCATTGCAGAGTCTTTGATCTGGTTCAAGACTTCTGGTCTCTGAAGCACCATAAATACTGGACCATTGTCAGATATCCTATAGTCAACCAGAGTCAGGGTGATGTTGCTACTGGGTACATCATCTGGGGCTGGTTCAGTGCAAGCTCCTGACTGCCATACACCTCACTGTTCATGATGTCTGCTGCCCTGAATCTCAATGGGCTCTCACTGCCTCATGTGGCTCTGTTCTGATATCTTTCTTTCCAATTTTGTAAGTTCACTTTTTAAAAGAATCTTCCCATCAGATTTGCCTTTTGTCTTTGTTGTTGTTGTTTTCTTAGTTGTTCTGGAGCTATAGCAGGCCTGTCAAATTTCTTTCCAACTGCCTCTGTCACACTAAGGAGCCTGTATGGGTCTCTCAGACTCCTTGAAGCTACTAGGTGGGTATTGGCAGCTTCTGCCATCTTTATTTGCTCCCTGGTCTTGGTGTATTATCACAGCAATTGCAACCCTTTTTGAGACAGCTGATAAGAAAGCACACTGCTTTCTCTTTATATGGATGTGAGACATTTAAACCTTAGCCACAGCCCTTCTAACAGAACCATCACTGGCCAAATAATCTAATCACAATAAAAAAGCAGTCTCTTTCTGTTGCTCTGAACCATTTCAGATGCGGGATATCTGCCCTGAACTTTCTGGTCAGCCACATTGTATACTGTTTGATTAATATCAAACAATTAGGGAGGAAAGGGTTTATTAGGCTTACACTTCAGCATTGCTGTTCATCAGTAAAGGAAGTCAGGACAGGAACTCAAACAAGGCAGGATCCCAGAAGAAAGAGCTGGTATATAAGCCATGGAGGGGATCTGCCTAGTGGCCTGCTTTCCATGGCTTGCTCAGCCCACCTTCTTATAGAAGCCAGGACCATCAAGCAACCCAGCAATGGCACCACCCACCCTGGGCTGGGCCCACCCCATTGATCACTAAATGAGAAAATGCCTTACAGCTGGATCTCAAGGAAGCATTTCCTCAGCTAAGGCTCCTTCCTCTCTGATGACTCTAGTTTGTGTCAAGTTGAAACACAAAATGACTAAGGACACCCCACCGATATTTTTTAGGACTTCCTAATTTTCTGGTATATACACCAGTGTAACTTGAATACTTCTGCTAAAACCAAAATAGCCTTCTCTCAACAAGCAATTTCACTGAAATGGCTATCAATACAAATAGCTATCTCCCTTTCTTCACAGCAGCTTCTTGCTGTGGTTCCTCAAAACAGTGCCAGATTTGCAGATTGTCACTTTATTAAAGGCAATGGTTATCTTCTTGTGTTACACATATTGTTGTATTCTATCAATAAGTTTTCATTGGAATGTTCTTATCATTATTCTTTCCTAGACTCGTACTAAGTTCTTCCAGGAAACCAGGTCATCTTTCAAAACTGGGCCACATGACACTGCTAATTTTTATATAGAAAAACATGACATGGAAGATTTCAAATAAAATGACACCTATTCAGTGCAATGTTAAATACCAGTTGGTCTTTGGTCTCAATAAATGTAAAATTGCCTTTACTCTCTTTCTTGAGTAGTAGCTACATTTGGCACTCCCACTACATTCTCCATATACCAGTCTTCAGTCTGTTCTGTGTAGCATGAATCTTGAAAGTCTTATTAATAAAATCAAACCTGAGGCCAGTTATTGGGGTGAACACTGGAAGGTCGGAGAGACAGAATAAGCCACAGCTATCTCACCTCGCCGGATCCTCAGCTGGTCTTGTTTCCTCAGACTGGATGCCCCGAGCCCTCATCCAGAATGGGTCTCAGCTGAACTGCTGCTAGAAGCCTAAAAGCTTAACCAGCCACATGCTTCTCCAGGCCAAAGGCCTCTCCAGGGCAAATGCCTCTAGTTTCTGGTCCTCACGCCTTATATACCTTTCTGCTTTCTACCACCACTCCCTGGGATTGAAGGCGTGCTTTCTGGGATTAAAGGTGTGGGTCACCACGCCTGGCCATTTCCCTTGTGCCTTGAACTCACAGAGATCCAGAGGGATTTCTGTCTCTGGAATGCTAGGATTAAAGGCGTGTGCTACCACTGTCTAACCTCTATGTTTAATATTGTGGCTGTCCTGTTCTCTGACCCCAGATAAGTTTATTAGCATACACAATATTTTGGGGAACACAATACCCCCACAGTTCTGTATGTTATTCTTTGCAGCCACAGTGTCAATAAATCATAGAAAAAAATAACTGCAAAATGAACTGGAACCATATTGCCCACATATTGACTGTTTTGCATTGTCATTATTTTGTAGTCAGTAAAATACAACAAGTATTTTATATCATTTTGTGTCTACCAAATGTATTATAAATTGTCTAGTAATAAAGATATTGAGGAAAATGTCAAAGAATAAAAAATATATGGCATGATGTATGTTAAGTTATATTAAAATATTCTCCCATTTTTTT
>CABHPR010152952.1:5925-21905 GCA_902168415.1 Peromyscus melanophrys
TAGATAGATAGATAGATAGATAGATAGATAGATAGATAGATAGATAGATAGATAGATAGATAGATAGCAGCTGTAGCCTCGGGTGAGCATCTCTTCTGGATATCACACCTACCTTCTTACCTGGGTATTATCTTACTATCTTTAAACCTAGTTACTAGCAATTCAATACTGTCTTTAAACCTAGTTATAGCAATCTGGGGACACTGGACAAAATACAGTTTTAATCAGAGTTCAACCAGAAAGCTTCTCAGCCAGCAAGACCCCCAAAGCTATAATCCACATAGGCCCTTGACCTGCTCAGCTTCAGCCCATCTCTGCAGTTTGTATACATACCTACTGGTGTTGTGTTCAAGAAGACATGCTTGCATATTGAGGTGGTCATTTACCTTCCCTGATACAGTATAACCAGCGCCATGTCTGAGAAATAGAAAAGGCCCCTGGCAACTGGCTGCTTCAGTTCCTCAAGTAGATGAGAAAGGGGGTCTCCTTCCTGTGTAAACAAGGCCTGAGACCAGAGCAGCTACTCAGCTTGCCTACAACATGCCCTAGTGGTTAATGGGGTGCTTTGTATTTCTCTGGTCTGTCCCCTGCAAATGTGTTCACTGTCACTCACACTCCAAGTCTACATCAGAGAGGCACCAGGTTACGAGGCCGAGACTTTGGAGCACGCCTTTTTCATACCTGATTAAGAGACAGAAACCAGTCCCCTAAGTCAGCATGGATGCTGTATGCAAGCAGCGTTCTGTGTTTGGCATAACTGCATTAACTGTGATCAGCTTGCTGACTAATCTCGCTGCTGAGCACACTGCAGACACCACTTGCCACTTATGCATCACACTGTTGTCCCTGGTTCTTATTGAAAGAAATGCTTCCTGAGTTGAGGGTCAAAAAGAACTAACTTGAAGCAGAGTGCTTTGGAAACTGTGTGAAGAAAACTGTCCATCTGTTTCAGGAGCTGAACAGGTTACGAAAAGCTGCCTTAGCCTTTGGTTTCCTGGACCTGCTTAAAGGGGTGGCCGACATGCTGGAGAGGGAGTGCACCCTGCTGCCTGACACAGCCCACCCAGATGCAGCATTCCAGCTCACCCACGCTGCCCAGCAGCTCAAGCTGGCCAGCACTGGCACCTCTGAGTACGCTGCCTATGACCACAACATCACACCCCTGCATACAGACTTCTCGGGGAGCAGCACTGAACGACTGTGACGCTGACCTCTGGAGCTTTCCTCCTCTGTTCATTTTGTCTGAAAATGATTGAGTTCAAACCTTTCCAGCTCATTCAGCTCCAAATAGCCACCCACCGACCTTGAGCTGTCTCAGAGCAGCACTGCCATTGGAATACCTCTACTGCAGTCTGAGAAAGGTCCGAAGGTGCCTGTCTAGGGCTTTACCACTAGCTATATGGGGCTCAGTCTTTAAGTCCGAAACAGCTCTTGTTCCATGTTGAGCACAGCTCCTGAGAAGCTTGGACAGATGAGGACAGAGCTCTGCTGCTGCCCTCAGGAAGCCTGCCCACCAAGGGCCTTCCCCAGTCCAGAAAGCAACTTTTTTACAGGCTTATGTCTCAATTGTAAGGACATTCTTAAACTACTGTGCTTAGAATGAGCAATTCAGACATCCAGGACTTGCCTAAGTACAAACTTGATGCCACTGAGTTTCAGATTTTTTTAGAACTTGTTACAATACAGTGGCCATGCTCAGGTGTTTCTGGTGTATCTCAAGGTACAAATTTTTAGACAGTAACCACACATGTGTAAAATCACTCCTGTTCGTGTTTTTAAATGAAAATTAAATATTTGATTTTCTATAAAATGATTTCATCTAGAAACATACATGGTTTTGCTCTATCTTATCCCTTGAATATAATTCAGCTCCCTAAGTCCTGACATTTCTTGGGCTCCATATTAACTTCCTAGTTTCTGACAATGATCAAGGTTTGCACCTCAGCTGAGTTCTGGGCAACGGTTCTGAGAGAGCACTGACAGAAGAGTCCGGCTTCCAAAAGCAGTGTCTCTTCAGGACTGCCCTGCCACTCTGTGACTGACTGCCGTCAGCACTCCCTCGGGTGGGCTCCAACCAGTCACTGCTCACGGTGTGTCGTGCTGAAGTACTATGCAATACTTTGTCTACACAAAGACTTTATCCATTTGAAAACCATGAGACTAAATAATCTTTAAACACAAATTATTAGGATTTTGACTGTAAATGTTTTAATAGAAATACACAATCTTTCACTTTCTCAGACAGCAACAAAGGGGATGCTAACAGCAACTAGAACATGGGATTGCACAAGGCTGCGGCACAGTTGACTGCAAAGCTGACCTGCCCGGTCGGTGCCACAGTCAGTGGAAGGAACGCCGGAAGGCAATACCAGCAAACGTGGACAGAGGCTGCAGACTTGGAAATACTCTTCCGTGAGATGAGGTGTGTCAACCCAGACAGTGTAACGCTAATCCAATTTGGGCTCACTGAGACAACTCAAGTCTCCTTTCCCAGGGAACAGTAGGAGTGGCAGATCTGATGCTCCACCCTTCAGCTCCTGCTTCTGGTGTTACCTCAGCACTCCGTTTCCATGGAATGTGGTAGGGAGACTGTAGATGTCTTGTACAACGACCAACCCTAAGGTCTAGATTTTTGTTCAGGCCCCCTTTAGGGGGGTTTCCTGCAGGAATCCTGGTTGTTTCCCAGCAAAAGCCAGGAGTTTGAAGTTCAAAACAATAGTCTCACTGATCACTCAGAGAAATACACAAGTACATGGACTGAGCTAGTCCAGAGTTGCAGACTGACTGTGTGCACAGCCCAAGACAGCTTGTGGGTGTGTCTGGCCTACTTCAGTGTTTGCGTTTGCCACAGGCTCCTCTGTGACAGCTGACTGCTGTCTAGCTCCCAAATCTATGTCCCCTTCTGACCCCTGCAGCCATTCATTCACATTTAGAACTTATAATATCAGGTGTTTCACAAGTACTGCTCCCTCTTTCTCCAGTGTTGCAGACAGTTCTGATTAGCTAGGAATAAGTATTCGTGCTGTCCCAGGTTCTGATGGCTTTCTTTAAATCACGCTGCCTCTTCGATGCCCATGCTGGTCAGTGCTGTAGAATGAATGTCTTTAAGCCAAAAGACATCAAATACAAAGTGTTCTCCAGCCTTACTCTGACTCAAAAATGTTTAATCAATGACCAAGTTTACCTGATTTTCAAAAAGTCAGTTCTACCCCCTACACAAGTAACTTGAGTATAATATATATTAGGTTCTGCCTGGGTCACTTTTGACAATCTTCAATGGAGAAATGTAGTCTTGTGGTTTTTGTTTCTCACAAGCAGTAGCAGAAATACTAAGTCCTAACTGTAAAGCAGACAGACAGTACCTGTGGGGAAGAGCAGACTGACAGGAGAAGGTGCAGGGCCAGACTAGCTGTCATTAGATACGTGAGAACGAACCTGGTGTCAGTATCAGAGACCCATGTCATGCAAGTGCAACACTAAGAGAAAGTACAGTAAATTCAGGAATGTTACTCGGGAAAGGAGATAGCCTTACTTAAAAAAAAAAATAATAATAACTTTTACATCAGTACAAGAAGGTAAAACCGTAAGAATCAGAATCTGCTCAAACCGGCACAAAGCTGCCACATTTCTCTTTAGTGGAGCTTTTTCTTTTTTTGTCCATACCGCCGCCTGCGCTGTTTATAAAGGTGACGAAAATTAATATATAACCCTGTAAAAGAAGAAAACACTGATTAGAAATGTCTTTGTAACTAGAAGTCGAGGTACCTCACAGCATTGAATGCTCAGATACATCTTAAGAACCCACCAGCAGTACTGCACTGAGCTGTCCCAGCCCAAGCCCTCAGGGGCTTAGAGCGTCATTCCTTATGCTCTGTCATGCAGGTTTAGACAAGGATAAGTCCTGTAGAGTGAACAACCTCTACATTTAACTTTTTATCATCAATCTCCTATTATCTGTTCATCTGACTGCCTCTCTTATTTTTTGAGGCATTTTAATATTGATATAATCATCAATACAGTTTCTTGAACTTCATCAATTATGTAGGGGTAAACTATTTTTTGCCTGTTTTTCCTCTTATGCATTTAATGAAATGCCCAAATCAAAAAAAGCCAGGCTATTCAAGAACATATTTAGTAAGCAGCAGTCTGGAAGTGCAACACGGTGAGGAACGGGATTTCAGAGTCAACAGTGAGTAAGTTCTGTAGCTTTGCCTCACTTCAGTTCCCTCATCTGTCCAACAGGGATAAAAACACTTCACAGACTTACTGTGACAGAATGGTGTATAAAAAACTCCTTGACCTATGAACATACACTACCTGGTTAAAACCTGAAATTGTCAATTTGGGATCTACTTCATTTTGAAGAATATATACATATCTTGCAAATTAAGCAACAGTAACATGAAGGAAAGATAACAGTCAGTGCACATTAAAATATTTCTACCTTTTCCTGGAGATAGGGTCTTCCTCTATTGCCCAGGCTGGCCTTGAACTTGAGGCAGTCCTGCTGCCTCAGTCTCCCTGCTCTGTGATTACAAATGTGAGCCACCACACAGGACTCCAACTTTCTTAATAGGTCCTGGGGGCATCCTAGGGATATAGGTCTGCACTACGTGACAAACCACTAGGCTTTCTCAGGGCATTCATACTGTTCATCTTGCCATTCAGGGTGGCAGCCTCAGAGATATTTATGATGCCTCTCCTCCAGGTATTTCATACCTTGCCAGTTTGGATAATGGCATGCATTTCTGCTATTAGGTTACAGAAGGTGCTATGGCTTCTGGTTGTCTCTCTGATCACCTCTTCTCACTCAGTAAAGACATGTCAGGAGCAGCCACATGGAGGGGGTCTGTGGCAACCACAAGAATAAGCTCAGAACTAATGCTCCGGCCTATGAAGAAGGTCCAATCTATGGAAGCTACAGCACCAGCAGGCCTCTGACTATGAGACCTGGAACCAAAAGCACCTCCTAGGCCACTTTCTAGCTCTCAGAAATTGATAAAAATACGTGCTTTTCAGCTGCTAAGTCTTACTAATTTGTTACACACCAAGAGAACTAGCACACTGTCAGTGGCTGAACCTGCTGTTACCAGCAACATAGACAGCTATGCTTCTTTACGTCTACAAAGTCAAACGTAGCAGGTGCCGTAGTTAATGTAACTGGCCCCTGTAATCTCAGGGAGTGGCATTATTAGGAGGTGTAGCTTTGTTGGAGTGGTTATGACCTTGTTGGAGGAAGTCTGTCACTGTAGGAGCGAATATTTGTTTCTTTTTTTAAAGATTTATTTATTTTATGTATATGAGTACTCTATCTGCATGTATTCCTTTATGCCAGAAGGGGGCATCAGATCCCACTATAGATGGTTGTGAGACACTGGATGGTTGCTGGGAATTGAACTCAGGGCCTCTGGTAGAGCAGTCAGTGCTCTTAACCTCTGAGCCGTCTCTCCAGCCCCCTAAGGTTTATTTTTCTTGTTCCCATTAGTTCTTAACTTGTATGAATTAATCTAGAATTTGTGTTTTAGACAAATCTAAATTACTAAGTAGGTGGTCATGATCAGCAGGAAGCTTTCCAACAACCTCAGGGGCCATCACTACCTCCTTCCTTTGCCACCAGCTGCATTTCCACCTTTTTCCCCTCCAGGAGACAGAGTTTCTCTGTGTAGCCCTGGCTGTCCTAGAATTGACTCACAACCTCAAATTCAGAGATCCTCCTGCCTCTACCTCCTGCGAGTGCTGGAATTAAAGGTGTGCGCCACCACCGCCCGGCTTATATTTCCACCTCTTACCATGGGGATTAGGAATTACTGTACTACTCAAGTAAGTGTGATGGGAGCTCTATTTCAGCTTTTTATTTTGAGATGGGGCTCAAATTACTGTGCTTAAGCAACCCTGCCTCAGCCCCGAAGCAGGTCAGAATGCATGCAGCATAACTGCTATCTCCTGCTGCTCTAGAAGAGTTCCTTAGCTGCTCATCAAGAGATAACCTGAGCTAGTTGCCCAATATCCGTCTCTACCACAAACTCCCAGTGACCAACAGTAGTCATAGTTCAGCTACTGTAGACCTGAAAGAAAAGATCTCCATGTGCAGCATACTCTCCTACCCTATCTGTTTTCACAAAGAAAACTTTCCCTGCCACTCTTTCAGGAGTAAAATTGTAACAAGGATGCTGGAAACTGAACTGCTTAGCTACGCTGTCTAAAACATGACAGAAATGTGTGTATGTAGTTAGTACTTACCTAAGAATAACATTACAAGATAAACCTGCAGGAAGAAGGAAAATCTGACTTTCATCTTCACTGGATATGGCAAGGTAAAACTGAACCTTCCTGACTCGTTGAATACTGGAATAGACTGGATCACTGCCACAGCTGGAAACAAACAGTGAGACGCAAGTGGAACAGGTGCATGAAACAACAGCCTCCAGGAGCTCAGGCCTCAGTTCCAGCCTGAGGCTTCAGGAGAGGTTTCCTCCTCCCTCAAGCCCTCACACTGCCTCTAAGCTGTCAATAGAGACTGATGAGAACAGCCCTAGCACTGGGCTTCTGTTTCCTCACCTATAAAATGGGGGGGGGGGAAAGAACCCTGCTTGATCCACTTACTATGGGGTTGTCAGAATAAAATGAAGTTACTAACAAGATCTCACTTTGGAATACTAAGAATAGCATGCAGATAAAGCGCGTGCAGCACATGGGCACCCTGCTCCAAACCTTACGAAATAAGCCCCATGTCTCTGGAACAGTACACAAAGTATGGAAAGAAATCCCTTCAGTCTTAACACCACCCCGATTAGACTAAGGCTGGCAGAATCAGAAGACTGGCTTTTAACCCCTTGGTCACCCCTGGGAGCTACACTATGACACCTAAAGTTTCTAAAAATACCTTCTGACAAGCATCCCATAGGGTATAAGGGAATCCACATAGTGTAACGGAGCCACGTGAGCACCTTCCAGTCCATGTCGATGCAGGTAAGCATGTAGAAGGGGTACCTATGGAGAACAGAGTTCAGTGATGACAGCCACTGCAGGTTCTGAATTTGACCTTAGACAAGCATTCACAGTGCCACCTACAACATGTGGCTTCAGAACAGAATTAGAGTCTTGCGTTAGCTATTCACAACCCCCGTCAGACTCCATTCCAACTCCACACAGGATGTGAACTCTACTGGCAGGCTCAGTGTATTCTTCAAGGAACCCTCTTTGTTCAGCTACATGCTGGATGCTTAGAACCTTACTGGCTTTATTCCTAGTTCTCATCTGTGTTTCCAGTGGGTAGAGATGCCAAACTCTGCCTCTGAATAAATGAATGGTTCTAAAAAATTACACAAAAATCCTCTAATCTAGAATCAGAAATGCTCAGTCTTAAAAGAGACATCACACAAGGAACAGTAGCACATGCCTTTAGTCCCAGCACAGAGGAGGCAGAGGCAGGCAGATCTCTGAGTTCAAGGATAGCCTGATCTATAAGGGGGAAAAAATTCTTTTTAAAGAAACACCACAAGAAACTCATTTCTTCCCAAGTAGGAAATATTAAAATGAAGGACTTTGAATATGTTTCACACTTTTACATCCAGCATGCCTGAGGGTACAGACCCAGGTACAGGTGAGACATGGTTCAAGCACCCCTGCCTCTTTCCGCTGCACCATGACCTCTGTCCAGCTGTCACTATGCAGACCCTGAGCTGAGGAGGTAATCTGCAAAAGCCACGCTGCATGACTCAATGGGAAAAGCAGATGCTGTGTATGATGTGGTTAAAAAAGGAACACAACTGGATAGATTTTTGTTTTTGATTCTCAGTCTATAGGTCAGGCTGACCTCAAATTCATGGCAATCCTCCTGCCTCAGTCTTTGAGTTCTGGAATTACAGGTGTATGCTATACCGGGCATTGAATCAATTTTTCAAAAAGGGTATTTTTAGGTTGGGGATTTAGCTCAGTGGTAGAGCGCTTGCCTAGCAAGCGCAAGGCCCTGGGTTCGGTCCTCAGCTCTGGGGGAAAAAAAAAAGACAAAAAGGGTATTTTTTACTGACAATTCAGAGTGGTAAAAAATAGTTAAGCTAAGCTTAAGACTTGAGTACTCTTGAGTTAGCACTTACCATGCCTCAGGAAGGCTCTTAACTAACCCCATCCACCTGGATTGCTGCTTCAACTTTGTGCTTCTCCAGCCTTTTCAAGTATTTCCCTCGTGGATGGGCCTTGGGTTTTTGCAACACAACAGTGAGACCTTGAAGTTGTAGTACAATGTGTCTTTCATTCTCTGGTTCTCTGTTCCCTACAGCCTGGAGTCTAATCAATGCAGAGCTTGCTCATGTAGCTAGAATTCTCACACATATAATCCTAGTCCCAACCAAATGAAACTTCCAGCCAAGGCAACAACATCCACTCTAGAGAGGGGACAAGCATCTCTACCCACCTGAAAATCTCAATTGTGCTCCATGAATAAAACACAAAGAAAACCACAGCTTTGTTTTGCATTTCTTCCATGGTGCCGAAGATGATAAACAGAATAAAATTTCTTCCAAGAAACTATTAAAAAGACCCAAAAGAGAGAGAAAATTTAAATATTGTGTATATCTATGTGTGTATATACGTACATATCTGTCTGCATACCCACAGCGTATGCATGCATATATCTACAAATGCCCCCTTATTTTAAAGGGTTTTGGTTTTTGTTTTTTAGTGTTTTACTGTGGCGGCAGTGGAAATGAGTATGCTTGCAGGAGTCAGTTCTTTCTAACCCACATGAGTTGTTAGGCTTGGAGCTTCTCCCCACTGAGCCATTTCATGGTCCCTTGTTACAATATTAGAAAAATTATCCAACCCACTCTTTGTAGATAAATAGGTGCTTTTCTGTGTATATAAATATATCATCTATATAATGTATACATTAAAGTGATATGGAATATGCCTTCCCAGTGAGAAATCACTCCACCACTTAGAGATTAATAAAGGAAAAACCCTTTAATAACAGTGCAAAATTGGTTCTGGCTAACACACAAAAGGGACCCAGCCCTGAGCAGAAACCCCCCATTTGCTTATAGTTTCAGGGATCCAAGTTATACTTTGAGCAAATTAAACATGTTTCACAGAGAGAGCAATCTCAAAGTTCAGTCGTGTGGACAAATGGGGAGATTTCTAATGTAAAAAGACAACTGTCAGGTTGTTTCTGGACAACCAGGGCTGCTTTACCCAGACAGCTATTGCCCAGGGTCATCCGCCTGCCTGGCAGAAGCATGCTATTCCTGATAAGAGAACCAGGAGCATTCCTTTAGCTAACTTCTACTCTGTGTAACTTAGTATTTCCTAAGCAAGTTTAGTAGATCCTTAGAACATCAGGTTCTTATTCTCTGTTTCTCCAGGATCAAAAGCACACATACATACACACAAACACAATATAAAGGACACTGCCGGTGAACATTGGTCCACAGTAAGGAACAGCAATACAAACCCAGTAACTGCTGTTCTATGTGTAATGCTGTCCTGTGCTCATCACTCCACTGCTTGTCCACACAGCCTACTGCTTGTGTATGTGTTTACATAATATGCTATTTCATGGAAATTTTTAAAGATTTATTTGTGTGTGTGTGTGTGTGTGTGTGTGTGTGTGTGCGTGCGTGCGCGCGCGCGCGCGCCTGTGGCAGCCAGAAGGCAGAATTGACTACTCCAGAGCTAGTTACAGATGGTTGTGAGCCACCTGACATGGCTATTGGAAACTAAACTCAGGTCTGAAAGAGCAGCGAGCACTCTTGACTGCTGAGCCATCTCTCCGGCCCCTGTGTGTCTATCATTTAGCTTTTTAGAACTCATACTATATGTATCACTCCATAACTTGCTTTTGTATTTCCCAAACTCTTTAACTCTAGAGTGGCTGAAATACAAGAATGTACCACCACACCCAGCTATCACCTCATTTCTTTAAATTGTGGTACCATACACTTAACTTTTTTTTTTTTTTTTAATTTTTCAAGACAGGGTTTCTCTGTGTAGCTTTGCGCCTTTCCTGGAACTCACTCTGTAGCCCAGGCTGGCCTGGAACTCACAGAGATCCGCCTGCCTCTGCCTCCCGAGTGCTGAGATTAAAGGCGTGTGCCACCACTGCCCAGCTCTTTTTTTTTTTTTTAAGACAAAATTATGCTACGTAGTCTGGCTGGCCTGAACTCACAGAGCTCCACCTCCTCTGTCTCCTGAGTGCTGGGACTAAAGCCATGTGCCACCACACTTGGCCTTATGGTAACCACATACAGTTCAGCTGTATCAAATATATTCATGATGTTGTACAAACACCACCACAGTCCATCTCCAGAACTTTTTCATCTTGTAAAACCAACACTGTGACTCGTCGAACAATGACCCTCCATTCCCCCAGCCTTTTGCAACATCATTCTACTTTCTGTCTGATTTTTTTACTATTCTAAATACAGCATATAAGGAAAATGGTATGGCAATGTCTTTCAGTGACTGGCTCAATTCACTTAGCACAGTGTACTCAGGATCCACCCATGTTGTAGGATGTATCAAAATTTCCCTTAGCATGACAGGTGGTGGTGGCACACACCTTTAATCCCAGCACTCGGAAGGCAGAGACAGGTGGATCTCTGAGTACAGGGTCAGCCTGGTCTAAAGGGTGAGTTCCAGGACAGTCAGGGCTACACAGAGAAACCCTGTCTTGGGGGGGGATTTTCCTTAGTTGTGAGACTGAATAATATACCATGTTTCTCTTTTCCATTCAGCCATCAACAGGCATTTAGGTTGCTTGCACTTGTCCTTATTATAAACAATGCTAAGTTTTGCCTTTTTACAAAGCTTTACAATTTTCTTAGCACATTCCAAAACATTTTTGATTGGAACTGAATTTAATCTATCAGTAAATATGAGACCATTCTTATGATATTGAGTTTTACGATTAAAGAAAACTATGTCTGTATACTTTCTGTGTTCTGTTCCTTCCTGTATTGTAAGTTGTTCACTAATTTTCTCTTTAGCTGAGTCTAATATACTTCTAAAATTATTAAACATTAACCTTTGATCACTATGTTTTCATTAATAGAATTTCTATTTCCCTCTTTTTCAAATCTGCTTCCCTTCCATTTTTTTTTCTTACTTCCAGCCCAAGTAGCCAAGTTCTCCTTATACATGAATATCTTCTCACTTTTATTTTTTATTTTTTCCAAGACAGGGTTTCTCTGTGGAGCCTTGGCTGTCCTGGAACTCACTCTGCAGACCAGGCTGCCTTGCAGAGCTCCGCCTGCCTCTGCCTCCCATGAATTCCATTCTGCACATGATAACTCTCACAGCTGCAGTTCCTATGGCTGTGCCCCACAGTCTACTGTTTCTTGTACACAAGGTCTTATTTCTTCAGGTTTTATGATCTTTGTTTGGAAGCCTCTCGTTTTCTTTAGAAGCAAATCTGTAAATTCTTTGAAGCTTGACAACGATTTTTTTAAAGATCCATTTTATTTTTAATAATGTGTATATGAATGCAGGTGCTCTCAGAGGCCAGAGGCACAAGATCCCCTGTAGCTGGAATCAAAGATGATTGGGCAACCCAATGGGGATACTGAGAACCAAACTCAGGTCCTCTACAAGATGTTCTTAAACACTGAGCCATCTCTCCAGGGCCCCAAAGGTAATTCAACAGAAGAGGTTTGTTTGCCTCTTTAGGAGTCCGAGGGTAGCAACAGTTGAGGATTGCATTAAGGTATGTAACCTGAGGAGACAGAAATCCTATCACAGATCCTTCTGGAGGACTCGGGGTCTTTTGTGTTGAGACAGGTCTCACCAGCTACTCTAGGCTGGCCTTGCACTCAGACCCTCCCGTCTTAATCTCCCGTGCTGGGGTTACAGGCTTGTGGCACCATGCCAGCTCACAAACAGTACATCCCCTTCCTCTGGAAGGGCCACCACTTCAGACAGAAGGGTTTGCTGACAGGACTGGGGAGAGGGACAACATAATCACTTCACCTTCACAAGCGGCTCTCCAGAGTCTCTGCCCTACAAGGGAGGGCTCTCGCTTCTCTACTTCACATCTCCTACACCTTGTAATAGTTAAAACTGAGGTTGTAAGTTCTGTGGTTTTGCAGATGGGTGTCCAGCCCAGCTCTGCACGCCCAAAGTCGCTTGGTTTTTCAGCTGTTTCATCACTAAGAGGGGCATTTCCTTCCTGTCTACATTAGCAGCACACATGCTCATCCACTACCTAACCCGCTGGGTTTCCTCAAAAAGAATTCTCTACAGTGTTTTTGCAAAGCCACATAAACATATTTTGATGATTTTATACAGAAAATATTTTCCATCAAATCACTTCAGCTAAGTCCTGGGCCTGATTCCTTCATCTTTCCTCAAAGGGCAACAAGGAAACAGCTCCCTTGCTTCCCAGGCTTTGGTCTCCATTGCCTTCTTATTATTCCTGCTCAGTATCCAGGGTCTGTCACTTGAGTTGCTCATGTGCTCACTCTGCATTGGAACCCCTCAATATATGTTAAGTGCTCCAGTCCACCTGCTGTGGCCATTTGGCCCTGTCAAATAAGGCACAGGACCATGCCCGGACCCAGAAGCTCATACCCACTGTGTCCTACATGAATGGCACTTCCTACATAGATGGTAATTCTGAGCCTGTCCCCCTTCCACCTGGCAAAAAAAATTCAACCTGAGTTTTTACTTATCATGGTTCTTAACATATAGAACATAATATTCCACACTGCTGTATCACACACTATCCCGTTACTTTTTAAACTAAGTGGATAGAAAAACCCGTAAGTAATAAAGTCTGCCACATGAACTAATACTCTTATCATGCACCTGACCCCGTGAGAACACATGGCTGGAAAGCAGATGAGCACACCAGGCACATAATCAGCACTGAGATGAGACCAGCAGCTGGACCCAGCTGCTCGCCTCTGCAGTTGGGCAGTGTTCTTCACAGTCTGTGACCTGCTAAGAAGCAGGACAAGGAGGATCAAAGACCTTGGTGCCCCGTTCCTGACAGTAACCAGCTGAGGCAACATACAGGTATTGGAGGGAACAAAAAATCTTTTCTAGTTGCTAAATGTTAGAGGCTAAAGCCACCTCTGTATACTGCAGAGAGAGCAGAGAGGCAGAATTCCTTGTTCAGACCAAGAAGTAGACTGCTTGGCTCCTGCTGGAAACCCAGACTTCCCTAAAGTTCTCCACAATGTCATTTCATGAGAGTGTGATAAACAACAAAACAGGCCAGCAATGGGAAAATAACAGTGCTTTAAAAGTTTCCTTCAAGGCCAGGCATGGTGGTGTACGCTTTAGTCCCAACACTTGGGAGGCAGAGGAAGAAGGATCTCTGAGTTCAAGGATAGACAGGTCTACATAGCAAATTTTAGGACAGTCAGGACTAGAAAGACCCTGACTTAAAAATAAATAAATAAATAAATTTCCCTACATGCTGAAATAAAATAGTGCCATTCTATGTAAATAAATGTGTTTAATAACTGAGACATGGCAAATTATGCCCTATCTACTGGATACATATTGAAATCTTTCGCTCCTCACTCTCACATTCAACTCTTCAATACCTGGATTAGAGTAGGCAGCACTGGGGAACTCGTGACGCCAATCGCGGCATTGAGGGTTTCCACTAGCGCCAGCATCTGGCAGAAATACATCATGTCAGCCACGGTGTGGAACGTGTCGTAGAAGGACTCTAGGGCACAAGCATACATGACCGATCAATCCACCATGAGTTCTAGCAGAGGCTGTTCTCAAACTAGACCATGCCTTACAGGAAAAGAACTTGGGAAGGAAAACAGACATGGAGTCAGGTTCATGCTTCTAGCCTAAGCCAGGACAGGCTTCAAAATTCCCAGAAGAAAGAGCTCCCTTTATCTCTAGACCGTGAACATGAAGACGCCATGTCCCTTCTCCTGTTAGGAAAACAAAAAGGCAGACCCAGCTTTCATTCTCTTACTATCTATGAAAACAAAAAGGCAGACCCAGCTTTCATTCTCTCACTGTCTATTGAAAAGAAATCGATGTACAAGGCAAAGTGCTAATTCTTTTCAGACCATCACCTGTTCTAATCTAAATCTCTACCATCTACATTATATGAGCAATGAAAAGTTCAGTCACACATAGAGGCAGAGGTAAAAGTATCAACTAAACTTAGGTTTCAGGAAGGCTACAGCCATGGCTGAGCAGTTAGAAACACATACTGCTCTATAGAGGACCTGAGTTTGGTACACAGCACCCTCATCGGGAAACTCAAACCACTTATAACTCCAACGCCAGGAGATCCACCTCCCTCTTCCTGGCCTCCAAGGGCACCTACATTCACTTGCACATATGTATACATGCATGTACATACACACATTTTTAAAAATAAAATCTTTTAAAGTTGATTATTATTATTATTATTATTATTATTATTATTATTATTACTACCATTTTTAATGTGTTTGGCAGTTTGCCTGTGTATCACTTGTATGCCTGTTATCATAGGAGACCAGAAGAGGGTATCTGATCACCCAGAACTGAACTTACAGACAGTTGTGAGCTGCCATGTGGTTCCTGGGAATCAAACCCAGGTCCTCTGGAAGAACAGTCAGTGCTCTTGACCACTGAGCCATTTCTCCAGCCCCTAAAAATAAAATCCTTAAAATTAGATTTCAAAAGCCTTAACTGTGTTTGTAGTTTTGGGGCTAATAATTCTGAGAATCTATCCTAACTAAAAAGAAATAATGGTTTTTAAAGTCCTTATTAATACAAGGTTGTCCTCTGAAACATTTCTAAGTGCATTACTCTATAAATGGTCTAAATATCTAAGAGTACAGAACGTCTAGATAAATTATTTGATAAAAATTAAAATGTCCACTAGTGCTCGCATGAGGCTTGCACATGGGCAGCACCTTCTGAGAGGCCTGTCTTCACATCAACCCTCCTGGACATGCTGTTTCTGCATTCTTCCTTGCAGCATCCTCAACCAAGGACCACTGACATTCTAGGTGGGATCATCCTCTGTAATGCATATTGCAGAAAGAGGGGGATTCCTGGCCCCTGCCTACTGAGTACAAACAGTACCCCTAAATCACCGCAACAGCGATAACTATCTCCAAATGCTCCCAATGAAACCAAAACCAAACCCCAACAACAAAAAAGAAAAGAGCCAGGCAGTGGTGGCGCACACCTTTAATCCCACCACTCAGGAGACAGAGGCAGGTGGATCTCTGTTGTGGGATATGTGTACACTGTGTGAAGATGTAATAAAGAGCTAGATGACCAATGGCTAGGCAGGAGGGGATAGATGAGACTTCTGGGGAGAGAGAAGAGGAGGAGAAATCTAGGTGCACAGATTACACCAGCCAGACACCAGGGAGACACTGAAAAGGTCGGAGACACTGAAAAGGTCGGACACACAGTACAGAGCAGAGGTAATCAAGCCACGTGGAAGAACATAGGTTAATAAAATCAGGTTAATTTAAGTTATAAGAGCTAGCTGGGAAAGAGCCTAAACTAAGGCCAAGCTTTCATAATTAATAGTAAGTCTTCGTGCCGTTATTTGTGGGCTGGTGGTCCCAACAAAAAAGTACCATTATAGATCTCTGAGTTTGAGGCCAGCCTCATCTACAAAGTGAGTTCCAGGATAGCCAGGGCTACACAGGGAAACCATGTCTTGAAACAAACAAAATACTCTTTATGACATTTAGCATACATGCATGCATGTATTGCTCCAGACATGCCATGGCATGCATGTGGCTGTCAGGGCAATTTCCGAGGTCAGTTCTCTCCTCCCACCATGTGGGTAGTGGAGCTAGATTTTCAGGCTTGGCAGCAAGCACCCTTACCTTCTGAGCCATCTTGCCAGCCCTATACCAGAAGTCTTGTGAAGAACACTCAGAATTCACTCACCATCTTAGGTTGAACAAGGCGAGCATTTACGTAGCTGGCTGAAGGCCCCTGCTTTCCTTCCATGTGGCTTCTGATAGTCATACTAATAACAGATCTCTGAGAGTGAC